>VZTI01002702.1:940457-1015786 GCA_013397865.1 Struthidea cinerea
TGGTCGCGCCCGGCCGCGCGCACACCCGGCCGGAGGCGAGTACGCGGCCCCGCCGCAGCGCGGGCGAACGCGAGAGAGCGCCCTCCTCCGGCGGGGCCGGGCAGTGCCGGCGGCCCGGGCTGCGCCTGCGGCTCTCGCTGCGGTTGAACCAACGCTGAAGCCGGGAGCAGCAGGGAGGCACAGAATCAGGGGACCACAGAGTCATTTGGGCTGGAAAAGACCTCTGAGACCGAACTGTGAGCAAAGCCCACCTTGTCCCCAGCCCAGAGCGCTGAGTGCCACGTCCAGTCGCTCCTTGGGCACATCCCGGGATGAGCCCTCCACACCTCCCTGGGCAGCCCCTGCCAAGGCTGAGCACCCTTTCCATGGGGAAATTCCTGCTGATGCCCACCCTGAGCCTCCCCTGGCCCAGCCTGAGGCCGTTCCCTCTCCTCCTGTCCCTGTTCCCTGGGAGCAGAGCCCGACCCCCCCGGCTGCCCCCTCCTGTCAGGGAGTTGTGCAGAGCCACAAGGTCCCCCCTGAGCTCCTTTTCTCCAGGCTGAGCCCCTTTCCCAGCTCCCCCAGCCGCTCCTGGGGCTCCAGAGCCTTCCCCAGCTCCGTTCCCTTCCCTGGACCCACTCCAGCCCCTCAGTGTCCTTCCTGAACAGAGGGGCCAGAACTGGACACAGCGCTTGAGGTGCCTCAGCAGTGCCCAGTACAGGGGGACAATCACTGCCCGGGTCCTGCTGCCACACTACTCCTGATGCAGGCCAGGATACCACTGTAATGAGTGTAATGAGGAATGGGTTGTTGTGACATTTAGCGTGGTCTAGCAAAGAAGAAAGGGAAATTATTAAAAGGTAAAATAATGAAAGGATAAGGAACAAGAACGAACAAGGTGAGCTGATTCACTAGCAAATCAGCCAGGCTTCTGAAAAGTCAAGTGTAAAAATTGCTACAGTCCATGTCCAGGTTAGCCAAGATCCACACAGTAAACCACACAACGGCCTTGTCAGCGTTACACTGATAATACTTTTGCGATGTTGAATTAGTGCTGAACAATATTCCATTATGTTGGGCACAAACATACTGATATTTTTATTAAGTGTAAAGCATGTACGTATTCCTTTTTTTCCTTCAAGAAAAACATTTGCCACAGTTAAAAGGAATTCCCATATGCCTCTTGTTTGTGTGTGTGCGTGTGAGCGCCAGCACTGTGGGACCCTCCTGATGTCCATGTGCCTGGTTTTTAAGATCTGGACAGGACAGATGGAGCAGGCAGTGGAAGAGCAGCAGGCTCCTTCTCAGTGCTGCTGTGTCGCCTGACAGAGGTTTGGGTAATTCTCCCCCACTCTCTCTGTCACCTTCTCCATTACACACTTCACTAGGAAGATCCCCGTACAGGTTTCGGTGGCAGTGAGACCCCTTAGTGGCTTTCCTTGTGGTTCTCCTGTTCTCACTGCAGGTGATTTTACATATTTTACATATTTTACCATTTAAAGATCATGCACCAGTCATGTGACAAATCCATCTCTCACACAATCCCTCAGCCTCCCCACAAGTAATAGAAGACTGAAAAAGAAGCTCTTCTGGAGTGTGGTAGTGGTATGTGTTCAGTGAAAATGGCACTACAATGTTCTGTTTGTTTGTTTCTATAATTTTAAATGGTCAAAAGGTGGTGCTTCCTGCAGATGGTGGGAAATGAAATCTGTGCGTCATTAGCGTGCACTAAACCCTGGAGTGCTTATGGAGTGTACACAGTCACACACGTGCTCACACCCAGAAATGAATGCACGGGTGTATAAAGATGTATATTAATAGGTGTATATGTTCATTGAAAATTTTGAAAAGCCCTGATGTAAACATTAAAATTACAATGTTTTTCAAAAGAAAGATGTAGGAATATTAAAGGGAATCAGCTGATTAATATCTAGAGTGCATGGGTTCAGATATCTCAGCCTTTAATAACATTAGGTGATTACTGTTGGAAACTAAAAGCTAGCCTGGGGATGCCATTGATCTAACAAGTAGGGCATTCACCCAAGTGTCAGGAGTCCAGATTGAAACTGTTTGTGGGGAAGTCAGTAGGAAATGTTCAGGGGATTGTTTTTTCGCTTCAGTCTCACCCCTCAGTTGGTATTGATCTGCAGTATGGCCTTGCACAAGTTATTTTCCATTTTTTGAATGGAAATATTCATTCATTTTTTTCTCTCCCATCTATCATTTGCCTTATCTGCTGATACAGAGAGCTGTTGAGGGCTCTACCTACCATGTTTTTTGTGTGTTGAGTACTGAGACCTACATTTTGGTCAGGCCATGTGATAATGTCTTAGCAATAGTAACGTACTGGCACAGTAATGAACAAATGATAAGCAGTTTATTTATCACTAGGATCTTTTCAAATTTGAACAGAAATTTAGGAGTTGCTGAAAACTGGGTATTTTTAGGGTGCACTCCATTTCTGATGACTCTTGTATCATATCCTGCATTAACATTTTAAATTTTAAAATAAACAGTAGTATCAGAAATTCCTTTCTTTTACTGTAAACTGTACATTTTCCTTTTTATGAAACCCATGGTTCTAGACAGTAAGACATTTACTCAAATTATTCTTGTTTTTAAAACTCCTCTAAATTACCCCAAATGGTCTCAAACCAGACTGAGATGCAATCATAATTTGAATTTCAAGTTCTTTTGAATTTCAAGCTATAAGACACAAGACCTGGAAGACAAATACCAGGTTACAGACTGCTGGAGGGAAGAAGGGCACAGAAAATGGCAAATTAGTTATTTGAATGTCTAACTGGGATTTTTGGAATTATAAAGGCCACTAACTATCCAGAGAACCATGAATAGTATTTGTAGTATTTAGCTTCAGGCTCTTCTTATAGTTTCATGTGACAAAGAGCACAGAATTTTCCTCTCCCCTGACTCTAAGAAGATTGCTCTTTTTACCTTCGTAGTGTTCGTAGTCTTCTACATGGAAAATAATAGGCACTAAATCCAACAACTAATGAAAAAAGTTATAGGAATGACAACTGAAAACAAATGGACACTGTTTCACACACTGAAACACATTGAAAGTGCAAGCAGAAATGAATAAATGCTATGAAATATCATCAGCTGTTGTTAGCCTGATCCTGACCCCTTTCAAGTCAATGGCAAAACCCATCAAATGTCAATGGCAGCTGTGTTTTACTTCACCGAGAGATGTTAAAATCCAGCATGTACATTTGTGCAGATCAACGGACAGGCCTTTAGCATATTGTACTCTTCCTCATGATGGGCACCTTTACTTTTTCTGTAGATCTTGTGCTGCACCCAGTTGTGGTGTTTGAATAGGAGTAGTTCCTCTAGTCAGAATAATGTGTCAAACACCACTGTGCACACCTGAAGGATTCTGTAAACAATCGAGGGAAATGACAGCATTCTGTGGGACTGGAGACTGCTGTTTCACTAGGGGGTCTGAGGTGGTCTGTTGGTAGATGAGTTACTGCCTATACCTTCTGGGCTGTATAAGCCCCTTTGTAGTTTTCATCGGTGTGATTTAGCTGTTCTTATTAAGACAGTTGTTCTCAGCCTTGCTGTCTGCTGTACTTTGAACCATTTGTGGTTTAGAGGCAGAGGGAAGAGAAGTATGAACAAAATCTGAGCTGCAAATCTAGTTTGGGATTGTAGTATGTTCTTGATGCTGAAAAAGAACTGTGGATTTGGAAATCATCATAAGGCAACTACCATGTTTTGGCACTGGTGATGAATTGCTGCTGCGAGAACAAGGCTTTTACGGAAGGCACAGAGCAGACTTGGGTTTGGGCCATAGTTTTAAAACCAGGGAATCAATCCTGGCTTTAGGATAAATAAGTCAGGTTGGTCTGTCCTTTCTTTCTCAGTTTGAACGTAAAACAGTTTGTAAACTGTTGCTATTTAGTTAATACACTGGAATGCAGTGAAATTCAAAGACATGCAATATTTCTTCAATTTGATGTATAAATAGATTACAGCATTTTCAGCATTCCAGTCTTATGATCAAGTGGAATCCAGATCAGGTTTCATTTAACCTAGTAAAGAGAGAAATGTGAACGGTTTCAGACAGCTCATGTGGAGTTCAGCAGCATACTCTCTCATATATTTCAAATTCATATTGAGTAAAGACTGATATCAATATTGGAGAAAATCCACATCTCTTTGATATACTTGGTGTGTCTGAAATCTTTCTGTTTGGCATGGTTTTATTTTAATGGACATTTCAATAATTCATTGCTGGATTTCCTAGAATCTAGGTTGCTCATTTTCTTGAAAACCTTTTCTTTGAACAGTAAGTAACCACTTTGCTTTGTGTATAAACCATTCTTCAGACTTTTTACCAGCTTTATAAATTACCTCTCAGTGTTAAAAGCATGAATAATGGCAGCACGTTTGTTTTTAATATGTTGTCTAAGCAAAAAGGGAACATAGACAAACTTCAGAGAGCTTGTCAGATACTTTAAATAAGTGCTATGTGGCACGGCTTGATCTGCAGTTATAGATCCATTTTCAGGACTGAGTTCCTGAAGTGCAAGGACTTACATAATACTTAGAAGACTAAGAGGAAGTGTGGAGAGGAAAGATGGTCTGTTTTTAAGATGAGAGAGCAGTTACAGAGTAGACATTAAAGCCATTGCAACTCCATAACAATAATGTTTAGATGGCCTATTTAAATAGACTTTCCAGGGAGTCCTGATTGTTTGGAGCGGTGGTATCTGTGTTAACTAGCTGAGACAACATCTGCTTGGTTCAAGTATGTGAGATCCTCAGGTTCAAAGGTGGACGTCTACCTGCACCCCTCACATTTCACTTCCAGAAGTGCAATGCCCTTTCTTCCCTTTTTGCTGGCGAAGCAGAAATTCAAAACCAGAGGTTGGAGCTGGATAAATAAAGGTGTGGGGAAGCTTTTACATATTTAGGTTCTGAGTAATTTTTGACAGATCTATTGCTACCACATCAGGTGGGACATGAGACAGCAATCAGCCAAAACTGGTTCCCTGGCCTTTTTTGCATAAACATGCTACATAAAACAGTACAGTCTGGATTAGCTGTAACTTTTCTACAAAAGCACAAATGTGGGGTTTGTAGCAGATAGTGGGCTGATGGATTCCCTGTCTTCACATGGAATCTGTATGCAAAATATATATCAAAAAAATAACACTTCTGTGGCTAATTCTTGCTTTTCTCATCCAGCTGTACAGCTGCTATCAACGTCTGTGACTACATCTACTGAAACACTCATGCTATCAGACACTAAAATGATGTGGTGAATATAAACCTGAAGTCTGTTCACATAAATCTCTGCTTTTCTGCTGTTAATTTTGTGTTAAAACTTACATAAGTAGTTCTGAAATCCATTGAAATAGAATCATCAGTGAAATGGAGAGCTTGCTGAACAAAACTAAAAGTGTTGGGGGTAGACAAGCAATAGTTGTTTATGAGGATCTGCATTTTATTATTATTTTATAGTTCAATTATTATTTTATAGTTCAGCACTTTCATTATAAACATGATTAAAAGAACAGGCACAACTTGTCTTGTTGTCCTTCATTAATGCTGAAGAAGTGATCTCAGTGTGTATCTGGGTTTGCAAATTCAAACCACTTCCAGAGGTCTGTTTTAGGAGCCTGAGAAAAATGGGAAAACAGAACATTTGAGGAAGTGAATATTCTGACATTTGTCAGAGTAGACTGATGGAAGTGTTCAAACTACTGGGTTAAATGAAAAATACCACAATACTTAAAATACACTACTAGGATTCCCATAGTAATTACCTGTTTCATGGCAAGCCCTAACAGATTCTCCATGAGAAGTTTGATCAGTGGAATTGTCCTGTGGGTATAAAATGGTGTGGGAACTCTTTAGTAATGCATTGCAAAGAGGTGCTATACTCAGCATTGTCATTTGGAGGAGGATTTTTTTCCTCAGTTACACCATAAATAATTCCATATGGATAAAAATTAGCTTGTAAATTCTTCAAGTTAAGACTAGGAATTTTCTCTTCAGGGGCTTGTATTATGTTAAGGTATCTGAAAGTCATTAAAGGCTCTCGACATGAAGAGGAGCTATGCTCTCTGTGGGGACTAGTTAGGACATAGAGACTCCCTCCAACAGAAGGAGAGGGGGATTGTTGGCTGTTTTTCCAACCACAGTCCCACTTGCTGTTGTTTGAATGAACCTGACAGCACCTGAAGGGAACTGGTAGATGTTCAGCACCAGCGTTGCTCTGCAGCAAGTGTGGCGTGGCAGCTGGCAGGTCGGGGTGGGGAAGGATCTGCACAAAATGCAGTACATACAAACCAGACACAGGAACAGTAGAGTTGGGCTTTGGCTTTATCTCAGGGGAAATCTCGTGGTGGTGTTACCATTAGTGGCACTGACCTGGGCAGTGCACAGCTGGCCACCCAGAGACATGTGTCCTGTCTCCCAGGGCTGCAGCTGACCAAATGTCCTTGTGACATCAGTAGAGAGGCCTGGAGTGCAGACGGGCAGTGGTATCAGAATCAGGAGGTCGGTGTGACTGCACTGGCTATGGCACAAGGTGTGCACTGCTCAGGCAACATCAAGGCTTCTTGAGCACTCAGGTCCAGGTAGCTTGCACCTGGGGGAGTCTGCCATTTCTTTACATACCTGCCCTGTTGTTACTGCCACTGCTGCTGTTCCTTTTGTCTCTGATGCAGTAAAAAGCCTATTTCTGTTAGTTACTGCCTTTCCCAGAACAGCAGCAGTGGATCTCAGACCATCTCAGTTAGATGGTCTCCTGTTGGAGAACTCATAACAGGCTTTTATCCAGTGCCCAATCAAAAGGTGAGCACAAAAGCACTGTCTGGCACAGCATTTATGGGTTAATCCCATAAACCCCCAGTATTTCACCTTTACACTACCAGAACTGGATCCTAAGTTAGTTGTCTCTCAGTTCGCCCATCCATTAACACTTGCAGTTGTTCTAAAACAAGATATATATTTAAAATGCTGGTTGGAGAGGTGGTAATTGTTTTTTTTTTTTTTGTAACTGATGTCACAAGATAGGTGCATGTGAGTCCATTGGACACTGGCTCTTGTGATCATCAGCAAGTACATTACATGAGAGAATGGAGAAAATATTTGTCAGAAAGAACTATCTCTTCCCAGCTCATGAGAGTCCTCCCAGTAAGAAAAGTGTGGAGTCACCTTCAGAGCTCCTTAGTGTCAGACCAAACTGTTCCACTGCACCAAGGCAGACATCTTCTTTCAGTTGATTCTAACAAGAAAGTGTTGTTTCCCCTTCTGCTTGACAGGGTTATATTTAATCATGCAGTGAGTCTCAGGTACACCTGCTAATTCTATATCCTGTTTATATCAATGGAATTTACCTTACATTAATGGTTGCAAAAAGTAAATAGCCATGTGCTAAGAACGTGGAAAACAAAACTGGGATTCTGGCTTCCCAAACCTCTATCACTGAAAATATTTTTCCTTAGTGGTCACCATTCCGTAGTAGACAAAGTTAAGGGCTAAGATATTTTATTAGTAACATTTCTATATTGATGCATAACAAAATTATTTGCTGTCCTTCCTTTTCCAGAAAGGAAGTTGCTGTTTTGCTGTAGCATGACATACAAAGCCATAAAAAGGAAACAAGTTTCGGCTAGGAAAAACTTTTATTTATGCTACAAAAAAAAGTAGTTCTGCAACATCAAGAAGTTCAATTCTCACATGGTTTTTTAGTCTGTCTTAATTCTACAATTAGAAGTACACTGTGACTTCTTTATTTGTGGATAAATTTACTGAGAAGTGCAAATATCATGTGGAATTCAGTCTTGATGTTGTATTGCTATCTCTTAAAAATGTATAGAATTGGGTAACTGAAATTAGTACTGTCAGGCATACATGAGATGCAGGAATAGAACTTGAAATCGTTGTTTAAGCAGAATTCCCATCAAAATCCAGTTTGGAAACAGGTGTCAGCAAACACGTACCAAGTTTGAGTGATGTCTGTTACCATGAGGAAGCTGTTTCTATCCACTTTCTACCCCGTAATGCACAGATCCATTAAAATGCCAGTCAAGTGCAGGCATTGCCAATGATTTAACTTAAACCTGGACTGGGGACAAAGCCTGTGGAATTCTCAAGCAGTTTCTAATTGGATCTGAAGTTAAGATGGACAAACAACCAGAGCATTCAAACATTACACATGCAGTAACTGTTGCTGGAGCTGAAGTGGGAATCATGGATTCTCACTCTGTTGCCGTGCTGTGACATGTGCTGTGGTTTGATTCTGGCAGGGGATGGCACAGGGATTAAACATCACTCTGAATCTGCCTGGAGCTGCAGGCATCTGGTTGTTGTGACTGGTTCTTTTAGTACTCAGACAGATAACTAGGAAAATACATCAGATATGTTTATACTAAAACCAAACATGGTTCAGAAAAATAGTAGAAAATCAGGAGGTGAATCCCTCTCTAACTGCAGTGAACTGCAAGAGTACCTATCACTTCTACACTGTGGTGACAAACCTGTGAAGAAAGTCTGCATCCATTTAGGACTGGGCCACCCCAACAAAATGAGATACTTGGCATTTATTATAGAGTATATTATCAAATATCTGTAAGGAGATTTACTCTGTGAAAGTGTATGAATTATTTCTCTCTGAAGCAGTAAATCTTACACTTGCCTATTCATCTATTTTTGTTCACCTTTTCTTCCCCGTTCTTTAGGAAAATAACAATTTCAAGTTACATAAATAAGAATGGCCCCCATCAGATTGCCTCCAAAATGCTTTTGGAGTTGTTCTACCTCTTGAATAACCCTGTTCCAGGTCAGCACAAATTTGACCTCTATTTTTCACTTCTTTTCTTTTTCAGTTTTTACATAATGTTTGAAAATGGGGGAAAAAAAATCATCTGCTCTACTAAAGTATTAGTCAGACAAGGTTTGATTATTGAACACCACAAGTGGTGTGGATTTCCCTCCATGGACAATCGTGTTTGTCCTGGCTGATACTCACTCCATAGATAACTCACTCCAGCAGCACGTAGCAGTGGGCCTTAGGACTAATTCAGCTGGTAAGCAGTTTTATTGTGGTCTCTCCACTATAGGAGGTTTTGGCATTTATTCAGTTTTAAGTCATAAACAATTTTTAAATGATGCAGTCATACAAAAAAAAAAGATCAGCTGAAGAAAAAGGGAAGAGGGTTTTTTGTGATTTTCCCGGTCTTTTGGTTGCGTTATGCTGCCCATACAAAAGCCACTCAGTTCCTCACCTTCTCCCCTCAGTGAGGTACTCAGAAGATTACAGATCTTACTATGAATTGGGCACTGTCTAGATCAAAGATGTGCTGGGTTTTTTAAGTTTCAGGACATTTCTCTATCTAATTAACACGGAGCTGATTTTTTTCCGTCTGGTGCCCATAACAAAGGCCATAGTCAGTAGCTGAGGTCAACATTGTCCTGTAACTGACTGGCAGGTGGCACAGTGCTGTACAGCGGATTGAACACAATTCTGAAAGCAGGTCTGCTGCAGTCCCCCCAGGTCGCAGATTCTGTGGTGGGGAAGTTTGCCTGTGAGTTGTGTGGCCCATCCCCAATAGCCCTCATTGTTAGTGAGCTGATTGCTGGCATGTGTGAACCTATGCAAAACCAGCTGGGCACAAGGTGTGAGCTGTAAGTGGAAGTTTGCTGACGGAAAGGATGTAGGCTCTGAGAAAATATCACTGTAAGAGGTGGAGACTGGGTTGGTGGGCATGTTCCTGTTCTTCTCTACCTGGCTGAGGGGGACTGTGGCAAGCAGCTGCTGCAACAAGACAGCCGGGGCCTAATTTGTGGTCTGATGGTGGTACTGTGCCTCACTAAGTCAGAGGTGGTACTCAGGGTGAGCCTGCCCAGTCACAGCCTGCTCTGGCTGGCAGGGGGTCACATCAGTGAGGTCTTTGGGAGTACGAATAGGTCAGAACAAGTCAGAGGAAGAAAAATGATGTGGAAGCCGGGTGCTGAAATACAGAACAGTGCGGTTTTATTCTATGTAGACCAATATCACAGTTAACCTGAGTAAATATTTCTGTGTTTACTCATGTGGTAAAAGACTTTTACAATGGTAAGTAAATACCTAGTAGGATAGATTTAGCATGTGAGAATGCTCACGGTGAGCTTTGTAAGAATGTGAAGGTTAAGCAATACCAATGTACACACAAGTAGCAGGAAGGGGGTAGTTTTTTTCTTAAAATTAAATTTGTGCATGCAGGCATGATGTTCAGACTAGCATGGCAGTACACACAGAATTTTTTGAAATTGCTCTTTTCAAGAACACTGACGTATTTAAATATCTTTTCCTATAGCATGATGCCTAAAGAAATACCTGCTTTCTTCCAGTGTACTTCCCAGAACCAGGCCTTTAACGCCATTATTCACCCCATTGTTAAAAGAAATATGCCAGCTCTTCTGTACCATGAACTGTTTCTGGAGTGCTGCTTCTGTGAAGGGTACACAGACACAGCTTCTGTTGAAATGTAATTAACAAGCGGCTTTTAGGCAAATTTTGTGGAAGTTCTCCAAGCTTTATAAATAATACCTCCTAATTTTTTTCAGGCAGTAAAACTGAAACCTAAACTGGAAATTATTCACTCAAAGCTTCAGACCAAGTCAGTGCCCAAAGTAAAATCTAAGGTTTCTTGATCTTCTGCCTACTCCTGTGAACACTGAGCAGTGTAGTGTGTAAGCTCTCTTGAGCATATTTTGGAGTGTATGATGCATGTTGCACTAGTCTGTTGTTTCTGCATCTCTGCTTTTGCAGATGAATTGGTACCATGTAGGATATGGGGTGAAAAGTGATTTTGAGTGTTAAATGACTGAAGGATTTTTGAACCTGTACTTCTTTATGTGTTCTCAGACAAGGGAAACAAGGTTCTGTTCTGCATGTAGAAGAGGTGATGCACAGCAGAAACTTGGAAAGCTGGAGCTGAAGTTGTGCAAGGAGAAGAGAGATGCTTTCAGTTCCCTCCCACATTTTCAGTTTATATCTTTCCCTACTGCATTTGCTTTCTCCTTCCTGCTTCCCCCTTTGCACGTGTGCCAGCAGGAAGGAATGTGCTGGGTTCACAGAGTAAGATATTCTGTGTCTAGTCAGTGCTGCTGGCTGCCATGGAGCTGCAGTGGCTCCCTGGAGCTGGTGGTCATCAAAGCTCTCAAGCACAGCAATTGGAGGACTGCAAGCCAGAGCCTGCTGTCTGCCACACATTGGCAGGGGTTTGACATCAGAGTGTGCATTTAAGTCACATCAGCATAACCAAAACCAGTTTAGGTTGAACTGGGTAGATCTGGAATTTTGCTCCCAAAGACAAGCTGTTGGATGTGAAATAGAGCCAGTGACAGGAACCTGACAGGGACCTGCATTCTGTACAAAGAACCCCAAGTGACAAGTCCATATGGCTTTTCCCTGTAGAATGTGGACCATGGATTGCTTCCTCCCATGACTCATAGACAGCTGCATGCAGGTAGGATCCCTGTAACCCTGTTTTCACTTTGTAAATAATTAGACTTAACACTTTTCAGGCTCCTCTTGCTGAAATACAAAAATGAAACCCACACCCTGGTAGTGTCTGCTGGCCCTTGTTCCACCTGGGCACACTGCTGCAGGGGTTACTGGCACTGGCCGACTCGGCTGTAAAAAAAAAAAGCTTTATGGCAGGGTGCTTCTGGTAGGATCATGACTTCAGGACAATCCCTCTTTTTTGAAGTTATGTTTATAGGGAGTAGCACATGGTAAATTAAGACGTTTGGGGATCTGCAAATCCAGAGCAGACAAAGCTGGGTACTGTACAGCACAGTGACGTTCTGGTCTATAAGGAATCTCACTAGACAGAATGCTGGTTCACACACTAACAAAATGGTTTAATGATTAAAGTGATCAGAATCTGATCCATAGCAATGTTACTGCAGGCCTTAACACTTGATTGGATTTAAGGCTTCTTCAGGAGGACAGTGAGGGAACAGAAAGGCAGAATGTGAGAGGAGCTACATGGTGAAAGAAAGCACAGTGAGGGCTCTTTCGTGCAGCTGCTGAAGCCCTCTTTTCTCTCATAACAGATGTTCTTTAAAAAAAAGACAAACTGTGAGAAGTGAAGATTTATTGCCTAGCCCTTTGATGCCATGGTCTGTTGAAGCATGGAGAATGGCCATAAGAGGTGGGTTTAGTGTTCTTTTGTGGTAGGTTACAAATGGCACCAGGAATGAGGAAATGTGTCTAATCCTTGTATGGCCATCAACTGATTCAATGGTATCGAGTGAGTTTCTTCATCTCATTACATCACAGTTACTCCATTTTTGAAATCAGGTTGATGACTATCAAGCATTGTTCATTGTTTGAGATCTGCAGTTATAAAATAGGAGCAGCATAGGCAGGGTCAGGATGACAGATGCCCCACACACAGTTTTGGGATCCTGGCCTATGGCAGGAGCTGTGTGCTGCCCAGATGGGTCATCCAATAGCCCACAGCAGTTGCCAAGTAATCACTGGAGATGATGAAAAAACTTAGAATTAAAAACTGTGAAAAGATTCAAGTTCACCACAAGACCTCTCCCAGGACTTCCTTAATTCCTTGTTTAGGGAACATTTTAAATTCATTACTGACATTATTTTTATGCTGCTAATTCCCAGAGCCCTATTCAAGTTTTATGCATCAAAAAGAATAATTGTGTTATCCAAGTAGGTCTTCAGAAATTGACTTCTTTCTTTGTTACTCAATAGCTGCAGTCTCTTGTAGGTGTTTGGGTTTGGCCATCAATATAAAAATCTGGTTATTATGTATTCAGTTCTTATCTAGGTACTATGTAGTTTACAGTGAGCAAAGGTGTTCAGGATGGAGTCTGATCCTTCAGATATTGTCCAATGAATAGCATTTAAAGTTATGCTTGACCCATGCCAATCCTGAGCAATTCCTATCCTTATGGAAATCTCTGTATGATAGGACATTTGTTTTCTGTAATCCAGGATGTGCCTTTGTAACCATAACTTTGTTTTGCACACATATGTATGCCTCTAAAATTGTCTGGTTCTGTCTGACAAACATACGAAATTTTCAGAATTATATTAATTTTGGGGACATGCACTTATACATTGGACAAGACTAAATTTATAAGCCTTGAGGGTATAAGGTATAGCTTTCATCCTAAATTTAGTTTTATTTTCAATTCTGTTGATAAATTTTCTGTACTGATTTCAAAGTCATAGGGCATGTTGGCTGGATGGCTAAAATTTCTAGAGAAAGGGGGTTGTGTATTTAGAAGGATAACAGTAATATTCAGAGTGACATCAGTAAGGTTTATAAAAATAATTAAAATAGTTAAGTTTAAGAATTAAGACATGACCACACAGAATAAAAGTGAGGAGAAGGAAAATGCAATTCCTCTGTCATGCCTCCCTCATGGCCTGGCAGGGCTGGACACCAGATTGGATCCGTTACTTTAAATAGAACACCTCTTCTGCTCCCCAGGTGGGCAGACACCAAATGAGGATGGGCACTAAGGTCTTGCAGTCCCTCATAAATACAGTCTGGTTTCACTAGGGAACATTTATGGTTTTGGCAGTACATACTGTGAGCCTGCCTGCTTCATGCTGTGGGAAAACCAGTGTGCTTGCTCTCCTCTGCATTCTTACCTAGAGATTGCTTGTGCCTGTTTGTTCCTTCCAGTTTGTTCTCCCAGGCGGTGCAGACAAGCCCTCGGTCCCTTCCTCCCAGAGCAGGAATGGTGTGTCGTCATGCCTTGCGGTGACTTTGCAATGTGGAGAAACTGGCATGGGGATAAGATCACGCTTGTTCTGTTCTCTGACCTGAAGGAATGTAAACTTGCTGACCTCATATATCTGCAGACGTTGGCAGATGCTCTTACCTATACCACTTTGTAATTCAGCATTATGCTTATTCCTTACACTGCACCATGCTGTGCACAAGCTAACAACAAGTGGTCTTACAAGATGCCACCATTCCATGAAGAAGAAAAGCGAACTCCTCAGGTAGGCTCACTCTGATGTGAGAGATGGCCCAGAGGTGGCCCAGAGTCCCTCATTCCCTGGGCAGGCCCATGAGAAGAGACCTGCCTACTGTGTTAATTTCTGCAGACAATGCCTCAGAGGATACAGTGTGATGGGCAACGGAGTCTCTAAGCCCACCACCAGAGTCCCGGTGAGCTGTGGGAAAACCCTCTTGAACATCCGGGACACCAGATACCTACCTCCATAGCTGCCTTCCTGCAGGCATGCGAGCCCACACGGAAAGTGTCTCATTAATTCCCTTTGGAACATATTCATTACTGATGTGATTTCCACACAGAAGTCTGCTGTCAGCAAACCTCACAAGTGTGCAAACTGCATGTGCTGTCTAAACTAAAACCTGTCTTCTCTGTGCTCTGTTGCAGCTCAGGTTGGTCTGAGAGGCAAATCTGTGATATTCCAGCTGAACAGGGTTCTACATGAAAGTGACATAACCCTCTGTTCCAGTGGGGCAGAGAAGGGGTTTCTGAGTAGGATCCACCTCTGAGCAATGCATGGAAAGAACAGATTGTCCATACAAAACCACAGTCACCGCCTAGGAAGTGAGAAGTTGGCACTAACCTCTTACCGTGTATCCTCCTTTTCTCCTATGAAATGGGGGGCTGGAACACCACACTTCCGTGTCGTTAGGGAATATGTCTGTGCTGGGCTATACATGACTTGGCTTTACTTTGATTTCAGAAGCTGTAGCAATATGGCTCATGATTCACATCTGTGTTAGGCTGTAGTAGTGACAAGAAGCAAACAACTGTTCTTGTAGTTGACATTTTAAGTGCTTTTTAGCAATATTAATATCCAGACAAACCAACATTACTTTGAAAGCTACTGTGGAAATTCATAAATGATAATATAGCCAGAGACAATTACAAACATGTAAAACAAAAAAATCTGGTGTTTTCTAAACATGAGTCTAAGGGCTGACCACTGGCTCTGCATCGCATGCATTTCAAAGGGTCCGTGGATGTGCTATAAAAAGTAAATTTGCATATATAGCAAAATTTAAAAAATTTTAAAAATAGTTTCCTACAAAACCAACACTTCTCCTTTAAGGATGACTATCTGAGAGCCATATCTTCCCAGCAGCAGTTACCGACTCCAGTGAGGATAGCTGTGGGAGCAGAGGGACCTGAACTCAGGTCCAATTTTTGTTTGCTTATTCTAGCATAGAACCTTCTTAGAAAAGTAAGAAAAAAGCTATTCCTGAAAAACTTGTGGCATTATCCCCTGTAATCTTCCTGAGGGTGGGGAGTCAATGCCAGAACTTTTGCACAGCTTCCCTCTGAGGAGTCGTCACAAACCCTGGCACTTCTCAATGCAGAACCAAGTTACACTGACACCCCCGCTTCAAAATGCAAAGGGTTATTGCTGCAAGAATAAATTCTCTTCCTTAGAAAGAGAGGCATAGAATTTAGCAGGGAAATTGAAGGATTTAGTCTTGTTCCTGCTGCAAATGCTTGAAATGTGTAAGACTGAATTATCTAGGGAGCATGACAAGGTCTGACAAAACCTGGCAGTTTTAATTAATGGCCTCTATTCAGCTGTCAGAATCCAGTGGGTCTGCTGACAAGACAGAGTGACGACAGATCAACCTCCACTGACATCCTGTGTAGATGCCTTTAAAGTAGTAAAACATACATTTAAAAATGTATACTTAGGCATGTGCACAAAACTTGAAGTTTTTCACAGGTTCTCAGATTTGTATCTCAATTACAGATTCCCTTCAGTGAGACATGCAATTTAAATCCATAAACCAAGTCAAGCCTGACACAAAAATGATTAATTGTTGAACAAAAATGTATCATCATGACCATCTGTGGGTAAAAAGAAGAGGGGAGTTTCACCAATGCAAATACAAAATTTGAGTTGGAAGATCTAGAGCAAGTTTGGAGCTTTTTTAATTAGCCAGAGGAATAATGTGTTTTGGAATCACTACAGTGACTTAACATGGCTTTGGGTGCTGTTGTTTTGTTTTTCAGTGGCAGAGACTTCCGCAGGAGAAAAATGTGGAATCCCAGCTAAAATCTCCCATTGCAGACATAATGTCTTAACTTTATACGGAGCCAGGCCTGGCCACCTCCTTGGGAATGCTGCTGAAATGCAGCCGTCAGTGAGATCAAGTCAGCCCTTTCACTGCAGGTGTGCCAACAGGGATTGCTGCCGGGGCTTTCTGAGGGGGAGCTCAGAGCTCCCTTTGGTAAGGACCCTCTCCATTTCCTGTGAGATACATGCATGGCATGTACAGGGGAACGACTCTGTCTGACCAGACTAAGTCTTGTGGTGTTAGGTTGTCCCAGAGTTAGCAGGTGAGCTGCCCTGGCTGTGTTCCTGTCTGTGGTGCACAGTGGGTGCACCTGAGAGCAGCAGCTCTGAGCTGTCTGTACCCCCATGGCATCCTTACTGCAGCTGCCTTCTCGCTTTGGAGGAGGTTTTTGTTCAGAGAAGGTTCCCTGAAAGACCTTTTCTTTGTAGGAGAAATTAAATGTACTCAGGCCAGCCTGGTTGCCCCTCATTTTGGGAGAGGCCTTAGAGCCTTTGGGAAACAGCCTTCACCTATCTTCTGCAGGCTGTGGATGAAAGTTTTCATGTGCCTCTGACGGTATACAGAGAGATGTGCACTACCACCCTTGTAGGGAAACACAGCAGAGAGCACTTCCAGCTTGCAGGATGTTGGGGCAGCCCAGCGGGCTAAGGGCAGCAAGCTGGGCATACCCTCACTGCTGTGGAGGTCTGATCTCCATGGCTTGCACAGGGACAGGGACCACACATGACTTGCACCACAGCTGAGTATGTAGCCAGTGGGAAAAACACTCCTGGCAGCAAAGAGAAAGCAAGAAGGTGAAAAGTGACAGAAATTTGCCTTCAGGTTAGCATGTCAGTCTCCATATCATCCCTGAGAGTGAATTCATATGCCCTCAGCCAACCCATTTTTGAGATCCTCAGGGTAAACTGGGTTTCCCTGTGCACACACTGGCCCTCTGTGAGCACCTTTTGTGTGGCTGCTGGCAGATTTTGGAGGCTCTGAACCTATGACCAAAAATAGGTGGGTCTGGTTTCCCTAGGCATCGTGTTCAGTCTTACACATGCCATGATGATGAAACACTGTAAATCATGAGTCTGCACACATTCACTGATAAACCAGTCATGCAAAAGGTTCCTTGGAGTAGGAATTCAGAAGAAGGCATTTCACATCTGTCAGAAATAATTCAAGGGTGTGGAGTGACTCATTGGGAACTGCATGAATAATCAAGACTTCTTTTTCAGCAAGACAAAGCCATGAACTTTTGTCTGGCACATCAGTAGGGAATATGTTCCCTTTGTTAAGGCCTGTGTTCTGGGGACTGATGCTAGCAAAAATACCAGAAGGAGGGATTTTTGTGATGGTCACAGAGTGGCCACTTTCAAGGTGCAGTTTTGTGTATGCCAGCATAGCATAGGTGTGAGACTGCAGAGCTCAGAGTAGAAAATAAAACTGAGAGAGCAGGAAAGCCTTGCGCTGGTGTGTGGTCAGAAGAGTTTCTGCGGCAGTCAGGAGCAATATCACCTCTCCAGGTGTGTCAGTTTACTAAATGAAAACAGTATTGCAGGGAGCTAACAAAAAGAATCCACAGCCTCAAAGCAGGTGTGGGTTGGGATCAGTCCCAGAGAACAGCCCTTTCCTACCACCAGGCCATCCTGCCCTTGAGAAGGGTGGCAGAGCCCCTGACCTGCACACTCTCACGCTGATGTCAACAGAGGCTTCTCTTCCCAGAGCCCCTGACTACTGTGTGTTTCCATCCCTTTTCCTGGGCAGCTCTCCCAAATGAAGCTCTTTTGCACAGCGACTGAAGTGAAGCTGTCGGCAACATCTTTTTTACAATGAACAAGTTCTCCATCTATACACCAACCTGCATGTTCAGAAAGGGGACTGGGGGAAACTGAGGGTAATCGGTGAGGCATCTTTCCCACCCAGAGCCTGGGGACACCTTATCTACTGTACAAATTCACAAACACTTCTGAGATACCACTTCTTAGTTTTTTTTCTCCAGACCACATTATAATTTTAATTATTATCAGGTAACATGTTAGGTAAACAGCTCATAAGTCTAGTTAAAGGACAGAGCTATTTGAGAAGCAGCTGATGCTATGTAAACCTTAAAAATAAAGACATAAAATTTGAGAGTAGAATGAAAAGATGGAAAATGAAATCAGCCTAATCTGAGTTTTTTAATATTAAGCAGGGACTCAGATCTTTCCCTTGGCCAAGTCTAGAAATTTGCCAACCACTACTGGTTCCCACTTGTGTGGAAATGAGGAGCTGGGTTTTCTTTTTTTTTTTTTTCCTAGACTGCAGAGCAAGCAACAATAGGAGTTGTGCTGGTCTGAGGTTTTGATTTGCTGTGCCGTGTAAGAACAATGATGAGAAAGGGGGAAGGGGAGATCATTTTCCATCTGGCCTGTGCCAGTTTCAGTCCAGGCACCCTCCAGGGTCAGGTGCTGGGGCCCTCAGCTTGTTTCATCAGAGCTCCCAGGTACTGCATCCCTGCACATAGAGCTGTCTGCCCCAGCAGCTCTGAGAGCTGCAAATAGTGGCAGCACTCAGGGATTGGAGACTTGGCAAATGTGATAGATGGCAGGAAAAGCTTTATAAGCTGAGCAGAGTCTGGGAGAAAGCTTGTGAACTCCGGTCACAGGTTACAGAACAGACAGTTGCATGTCAAACGATGGACATTGCTGGATTTCTACGTGTACTGAGGTCCAGAGATTGTCACTACAGATAAGGTATTTCCAGTACATTTTTTCTCTATGCAAGTTGTAAAATACTTCCCAACTGGTTAGGTGACAGGATCTGTTCTTTCAAGGACAGGGCTAAATCCACCATGACCACAACTTGCCAGCGCTTCATATAACTTGATCCCATGTGAATCACACAGTGAGTGTGAGCTCGGAGAGCTGAGTCCATGAACAAAGCATGTCTTGGAGCAGGGCGAGGAACGCAGAGGCGTGTGCTGGAAGGTGTGGCAGGTATGCGTGAGCTGTTAATGACTGTGCTGAAGAAATCCTGGTGATGCAGAGGTGAGGGAGTCCAAGAACTGGAGGAGTCCAGAACCCATGCTGTAGGATCAGCTGCAGGACTGATCTGCATCCATAGCAGCTAGTGCCGGTTCCTGGCATGGAAATGCTGTTCAGCAGCAGCACTTCTGAATCTCACACGCTAGCAGCAGGTATGGGCCTGCATTGGTATTATCTTAATTTTCAAAGACTTTATTATGCTTTTCAGAGCCATCCTATCCTTCATTTGAGACCTCACTGGACAGGGCACTCCATGGCTACTACCACTCTCCCCTGAACCAGCCTCTCTGAAGGTGACCTCCTCCACTTACAAGTGAGGAAAGGCAGAAAAATTAGGGTTTAATGGATGGAACTCTGGATGGAACATGGATAAACACAAGAAGTTTAATAGATGAAAAGTGTCAAAACTACTAATTAGCATTTGTAAAGCTGAAATGCAAAAGCTTAAGTTCTGCAACTTGAAAAGTACGGGGTCTGTCTGGTTGTGAGTCAAATCTGTGGCAGGATCTGACCCTGCCTGCTCAGCCCTGTGACTGAGGTTCTCTTTCTCCATGTTATGGGCTTCACCTGTAGCACAGCAAAAGGACCTGCACCATCCTGACATGAACACTGCTCTGCCTGCCTGCGCTGCCTCGCTGCAAAGAGTGCCTCTGAATTATGGGTGGGCAACATTCATCAAAATTGATTCCCCCAGAAAGCTGGGTGCCATTCACCTTATTTGCTCCATGGGCTTTCTCAACCCCCTTGAGGTCCCACGCCACTGAGGAGGGCTGTAACACCCCTGGAACAAGGTACGCCTTGCTGGGGAAGTGACCTGTGGGCATAAGTGATCTTTCCTAACACCTGGCAGTTGTCCCACCCCGGCTTCACCTGCATCTCCTTCGGCCAAAGGAAGGACAGGGATCAGGCTGGTAGATGAACAGCACGGTCCTGGCCCCGTGTCCAACCAGCACGACATGACCAGGCATGCCACCAACAAACGTTCCCAGGAATTCCAGGCAGGAGACACACCATGTCCGTCTCATCTTGATTTTTGATATTTTTCCACCCTAAACACTTGGCTAGGTGAGTGTTGTTTGGCTTTTTAATTTTTTCTGCGTGGTAACTGAAGATGTATACTACCAGGCAGGAGTTTTGTTTCCTTAAGAGCGGCAGCCTCAGCTCCTGGAAGCAGGCAGCTTCAGTGGCTGTACTGGACATCTACTGACCTCAGGCCTTATTCTTTCACCTGTCTTGTCACTGACCTCTGTCTGCTGGTGCTGAGGGATTGAATATATGGTGCCAACAGCCTTTGGGGGATGTATCTCCCCTGCAGTAGCCAGGGTCACTGTAAGTGCTTTCCCTGCCCTGCCCAGAGTGATGTGACATGGAAATGTCGGGGGAAGCCTGTGCTTCGGCTGTGCTCTGTTCTGGGCCATGCGACGAGGACTCTTTATTGGAAACAGGAGGTATATGCCCAATGTTATCACTGTCATTACAAAACAAAGGGCTGCTCTGGTACAGGGATCTATGTTGATGAAAGCTAGGAAATGCCATCCTGTCCCTCTCTGTAGTACATCCTTCAGAAGATGTGCATGGGGGAATGCAAAGGAGGTTCTCATCACTGTGTATGTCAGTAATGAAGTTTCCTGGGAATAAGTGAGGAGTTTAGAAGCTCAAGGTGTTTGTCTTATGAGTTCTTTTGTACCCATGGGTTGGTCCTCGCAAAGCTGCTGTAGCACACCAGGAGGAAAGCACTTAGTCATTCCTGAGAGGAGCTTTGCATATCCCAGCCCAAGAGGAGAATGGATATCATCACAGCATTTTTTGCTGTATCCTGTGTCAGCTGAGGAAAACTACGCTTTCCTTGCACGTGGCCAGTGCTATAACACCATAATTAAACATTAATTCTTTAAATAGCTGCACTAGAGTGTATTCTCTCAGTGAGAGCTTATACATCCTGTGCTACTTATTTCTTCCAGGTTGGCTCATATTTAAATCTGATTGTTGCAAAAGAGCAAACCTACCCAGCCAGAATGATTATAGGAGGGAGTGAGAAATCAGTTTAGGAAATATGAATTGCTTGAACCTCACAAAGTCCTAAATGGGGAAGATGGGGCTTAAAGATAATATAAAAAAATCTGTTGAGTAGTGGAAACAATCTAAGTTGTATGTCTCCTAAGTGGGTGTCTGGCCACAAGACTTCCCATCTTCATCTAACTAAAGATGCTTGCTTGTCACTCTTGTAAAATATGCTGCTCTCATCTCTGTGGTTCACATAGTAGAGAAACTTAGCTTTGTGATGTGGTAATGATGCAAACCAACAACTCAAAGTATTCCAATGAAATCCTAAGCAAATTTAGTGTTGGAGCTGATGTTACAGAATAACAATTTCCTGGTGGGATATAGCATATACAGTGATTACAAAATCACCTGCCTTCGTGAAAAAGGAGTTTATACTGCCTGGTTTAAAATTGGCTACTTGGCCAGACCAAATATCTTTATCCACTACAGATATCACAAAGACTTTTATCACAGGGGATTAAAAAATTTATTTACATCTGACAGTAAATTAAACTGAGATGAGTGATGCTGTAACCATCTTGTTTCCTGCCATGGCTCTTTGGGACATTGCTAGCCCTGGAGGGAAAATGCTGAACAGGACTTCCAGCAGCTGCTGACTCAGCACAGCCCTGCACAGTGACCATCACTAGCACTGACTTCAGTGTATTGCACTAATAGGAGCTGGTTGTGAAGAAATGCGCAAGCCCCAAGCAAAGCTGAGACCAGGGCAGTGCAACAGCAAACTGTATTTAATGTGCAGAACTGAACAGTTATATCCACGATGCAATATGGTCTGTGTTAGATTGTACACCAAAGTGCAGCTGTTCAGAAGCTGCTGTGTGTTCTACCCGTCTGCACTTGCTTTAGGGCCAGCAGCCTCCGAGGGAGGGATGTGGAAGGGCAGTCTGTGGTCGTCAGAGCTTTGGGGGTGCAGTTCAGTCCACCCCTGAACATGACTCATCACCCAACTGCACCATTACAGCACTAAATCCTGTCCCTCATGAGTGCTGTGAGCAGCCCTGCCTCTGCTTGCACCTCTTCAGCACAGGGAATGGCCAGCAGCAATCCTGTAACCCAGCTACTGGCTTCACACTCTGTAATTACAGAGAAGCCTGGGAAGAAATGCAAGAGAGAGAGGCTGGGAGACTGGGAGACTGATCTCCAGCAGGGACCCAGTGAAGATCAAGCAGCAAAAAATATCTCTGGGCTGGGTTCAGACTGAGCATGAAGAGGGAAGAAGCATGTCAGTGATCCAGCTCTTTCCCACCTCTACAGTTGCTCCTCCAAGACCCACCTTGTAAATACACAGCCTCTGGAACATATCCAGTCTCCAGGCCTTCTGCCTGCAGGAATGTAGCTGGGACTCTGTTAAGAGCACAATAAACCTCTGACCCACATTTGGAGATTCAGGTATTCTGCCCCTTCCACCCTGGCTGGCTTTTTTCTAATTTTGCTGGCTGATCCCTTCTGGTAATTGTCACTCCTTGTTGAAAGTCTGGACAAGTGTTCCAAAACATTTCTTTGAGAAAGGGATGTCGCGTTGGTTTTGGATATTTAGAGCTGCTGCTCTGAGGGGTTCCATATGCTCACGGGTGTGAGAGCCTGTGTAAACAGGCATGAGACAGATCTGTGCTCGTGATGTGCCAGCTCTGACCACAGGGCTCTGGGCTTGGAAATAGCATCAGCATAGCCCTGCTGATCAGTGTCCTTGTCTGAGCAGTGTCCCTGCTTGAGGGGTGACTGCCTGAGCACGATGGGTTTCTGCCTACACTTTCACTGGTGTTACTGTGTTCAGGTTTTCTGTGCCTCAGCTCTGTCTAACACATGGGTCTCAGCCATGACAGTCCCCCCAGGACTGCCCTCCCTGTGCACAGAGCCTCTGGGGAGGTGCAAAGGAAGCACCAGACATTTTGATTTCTAGTTGTCTCTGTTTACATTTTGTACTGGAAATTCACTGATAGGCATTCAAGCATGAAATGCAGTGATTGTTTGGAAGGTGTCAGGAAAACCCTGACATTCTGAGAGTGAGTTATCTTTCTGCGGTTTGTCTAGCAGAGAGGCAATGGTTCAATGAAATTTTTCTCCCTATAGCCTGAGGTGATGCTGGTTGCTTCAAGCCATAAGCAGTGAGATCTCAGGGCTGTGAAACCCTCCGAGCCACAAGTGGCACCTGTGTGACACAGCAAAGCTCCACAACCACCTGGAATCAGCCCCATCTACTCCCATAGCCCGTGTCTTCTCCATGTGCAGGGGCTGCTGCAACTAAACACCCTGACAAACTCTGATTGTCCAGAGGATTTGTGACAGTCCTTCATCTCTCTGGTACATATTACTATCTCTCCAAAACTGGCCTTTATTCTTATTCCTGCCTTATTATTATTCGAATGAATATAATATTTTTCCCTTCCCCTCATATTTCTTTCCTAAGTTATCTCAGTTATAATTCCATAATCACCCTAAAACAATTCTGTAAAATCTCTTTTAAAATATCTTTAAAAGCTTGCTGTCAAAAAGTTTTGCCTATGATGCCTGGAGATGGTGCTGATGGCAGTACAAGAAGCAACAGCAATCCTCCTCCACAGAGCCTTTTCCGTGGAAAAAGCCCTTAATCTTACCGTGCTGTGTTAGCTTCTAGAGTGCTTGACTCCTCCTGTGGCCATGCACGAGGAGTGCTGAAAGCAGTCAGTGATCAAAACAGAACAAAGAAGAAGGAAATGTGACTGATTACCACGAATATTAAGAAATTTTTTCTAGCTGTTAAAAGAACCACCAGGTTAATACAGAAAGGCACAGAGTTTGTTTCCGACCCATTTCCATGTCACGAGATATTATAATTCTATGCTATTAAGTTGTGCTGAAGCTAGGTGTGGTTAATGGTGGGGTGAGGCAGCAGGGTGCTCCCTGCAGGAGGAGGAGGAGGCCGGTGGAGCAGGGGCAGTTTGGGGCCCACCACCAGGCCCCAAACTGTGTCTGTGAACTCTTCAACCCCTATGCTGAAGGGCTGAACATGTTTAACAGCTTCACAGTTGTTCTCTCTGTCACAGACTTTCTCTTTCAAAAATTCTGACTGCTAAGGGCCATAGCCAAGCTGGGAGCCCACAGTCCCCTGGGAACTCCAGGTGGGGAGCAGGTGCTCTCCATTCCCAGGGAGTTCTGGGCTGTGAGCAGGTGCCCTCTGTCCCCTGGGAGCTCTGGGCCGGCTGTGCCGGGCAGTGCTGGCACAGGTGGGGCTGGTGCTGGTGCAGGTGGGATCAGCTGCTGCACTCAGCAGACACTGACCGTGTTTGCCCAAGGATTAAGCAAGGTAAGCCTCTAGGCTTGTCCATCCCCCATTCAGGGGACCCAGTCGCTTTACCTTTCTCTGTCCACAGGGTATTTAAAGGCTGGTATTTAAAGGCCCCGATTCCCGCAGGAGGACACCTCGGGCTGGCGGAACACGCTGTGGTCGCAAGGCCCCGAGCCATGCTCCCCCCGCTGAGCCCCATGAGATGCTGCTTTGGGCAGGCATGGCTGCTGGCGTCTGGGGTCTGCTTAGCTTTACTTTGAGGTATTTAAACTTAGCAAAGTGGCTTTTTTTTAGATGCTTATGCATAGATCAGGTGGTCACCTGTGACAATATGTTTATTCACAGATCCTAGCTGCTTTCAGGGACCAGCCTTCTCTAAACATAATTAGGGCTATTTAAGTAGTTGCTCACAATTACTTCTTGGTTCACACAAAACACTATGAATTCCCTCACTGAGCAAAAACTCTAGGCAGCACGAAGGTGAAAAGCAACAAGGATCTTGCTGTTGAGTGCCTCAAATATTTCTATGATCCCATTGTAAATGGATGTTTACTTCTGAAGAGCTGCCCACCATGTCTACTCTGCCACTATGTCAGTTTTCAGACCAGCAGCTTTACCGGGCATTTTGACAGCTGTTCCCATCTGTCAGCCTCCCTTGCTCTGGCTCACAGTAATTAGGCTGGAGGTATATGCAGAAAAGCCTGATTTGGGGCTGGATGTGAACAGAAGCTCTTCAGCTTTTGTCCTTTTGCCTGACCTAAAAGATTTAATTTCTGGGATTCCAATAAAGCCATCACACTGAATGTGTCTGCGTGAGTGTTGGTGAGCAGAGCTTGGCCCCACACCTGGCCCCAGCAGGCGCTGAACTATCGGGTCATCTAGAGCATGAGTCTCATTTTCAGCACCGCACAATTTTCTCCACAGTGATGTTATCTTTGCCATCGGCTACTGGCACGCAGCAGCTCACATATGCCATTAGCAGGTGGCAGAAGACATAAATGGAATTTTCTCTCAGAACATTTCTTCCATTCTTCCTCCCAGACTGTTGAAGTGCAAGTTCACGCTAAAGGCATGTAGTGACTACAGCCTGTTCCCAAACAGGGCCGTGGAGAGTTAAAAGCAGGCTCCGGGAGAAACTCGCATCTTTCAGTCTCTCTGCCAGGGTTAGCTCCTTAGCACACTGCCCTTAGAACATGGGGAGTGCAGTTCTGTGCAGCTGCACTCCTGATACTCTCCTGGCAGCTCCTCAGCTCCTTCGGGATCAGCCGGCAACAAGCAGGAAGGCAGAGGGGTGGGCGCAGTCTCAGTGGGAAGCTGAGGCTCCTGTCCATGGTCTCAGCAAGCTGCTGGCAGCTTGGCAGAGCTCTGGGCACTGGTGTAGACCAAGATGAACACAGAAATTTAAGAATCAGGCAAACAAATTGCCAGAAGAGGCATGAATTCAGGAACATGATGTGCACATTGTGTGGCCTCCAAAAGGAGGAGGCAGAAGCCTGAGGAGCTCCGCATCATCCCACGTTTATGCTGCTGTGAGCTCGGGTTGACCTGCCTTCCAGCAGAGCCCCAGTCAGAGGAGCCTGGGAGCTGCTGCTGGAACCGTGTGCCTGAGTGCACTCCTGACTCACCATTCACTTTTGGATCTGGATGTCTTATATAGGAAAATAAACGGCTTTTCGAAAAATCTTATTCAGGGTTCTTCTTTTATTTTTAATATGATTTTTTTTTTCCATCTCCCTCAACTGCAGCAAATCCTGCTCAAAGTTGCTCCTGAACTTGATGGAAAAGAAACATATTAAAGACCATGGCTCAGGACCCCCTTGATCTCCAGACCTGACATGAGCATTTATTTTTCATCTGTTTTGTTTTGTCCCCAAGGGACAATTTCATTCCAGGTTCATGAGCTTATACTGAAAAACAATAGAACATTTCTAAAGTCAAAAAATTCTGTGAAATCACAAGTCTAATGCTTTGGATCCAAAGTTAAACATTTGGCATTTTTCCCCACAAAGATACTTAAGATACTTGACCAAATGAAAAGTGCTTCAGTGCTACAACTGCCACATTGATGCTCTTGTCTGACCTGTCTCAGAGACTTTGTTTGTTTTGTCAGATAATGCAGATGGGGAAGGGGATTGTCACTTGCTTTTGTTCATGAAAGTCTTTAAGTTCCAAGGTTATTGAAAATAATTTTCTTCCATATAAATGTAGTTTCTATTGCACAATATGCTCTCTCATCATACGTGGAAATCCCATTCCCTGGTTTCAAAAAGTCTTTGGGCTTTTGAATGCTGCTGCTTTCCCAGATGGGGGGTGGTCTCTGCCCCCACTTCCCCCCGTGTTGCTGGGAGGGTCAGAGCAGGGGGGCAGTGAAGAGAATGCTGAACTATTGAAGCCAGACTGCTGTGGGCACCTGAGCACAGCTGCCACTGGAAAGGTGCACAGTAGAGTCACTTTTGTGCCAACCATAGAAATAATTTCCTTAGAGAAGTATTTTGCCTAAAGCCCACTAGAGATTGCAGCCCCAGATAACTCGCTTGCTTTGGTCCAGGGTCAGAGCTGAAACTCTGCAGAGGGGGCATGGCCAGCTCCCAGCATGAGCACTGGTGGCCACACAGGCAAGGGATCTCCTGTACCAGACAACCCAGGGCAGAAGGAAAGAAAAGGCAATAAGGAAAATGGGGGCTGTAATAATTTTGCTGTACTGGGGGGAAAAAAAGAATTTGTCATCTGGCTAAGAAAGCAAATTCCGCTGGATCCCAAATTTCCTACCTATCTCCATGGAACAGCTTCTGTCGAGTGTTGCCAATACCTCAGAGTTCTCCCACGTTCCTTTCTTTTAAAGTTCAAAGTCAAAAGGCTACTTTGAGGTGGCTGCATCTATTTGCCCTTTTTTTCCCCTGAAGCAAACGACCAGTAAAATTCCCTGGCGTATTTCTTTCCTTTCTGAAGTTTCTTTCCTCCATTTCCCTCCTCCATAAAATCAGACTGCTATTCACACATGGGTGAACCTAGAAAATCATTTAGAGTGGGAAGCACGTGAACCACTTCAGTGAACATCAGGTAGTTGTATATTAGAGGCCTTTTGAAAGGTCAGCTATTTCTGGCTAATTTTTCCAGCTACTTTCTTTGTGAACTGAAGCCCACTGGCACCAAGTGAAGAACAAGGTAGCTTTGTAAAAGTCTCCAACTCCCTGGCCCTGTGAATTGCTCACCCCAGATCACTGTGATTCCTTTGATGTTTTCTTTCCAAGACACCCATCTCCACATGTCACCTGCTTGTGCCAGGTTTGTATCACTCACCTGTGTCCTGGGAACAGCTGAGGTTTTCAGACACACTGCTCATTAGATTCTACGCTTTTCTAAAAAAAGGCTGACTTTTCAGTTGCATCAGGATACAAAAAGCAACCTGAAAACCATGAGACACACAAATAGACACACAGATAGACAGACCACTGGAGTGCTGGTGAACCTGCCCATCCATGGTTGGTCCCGATACATTTCTCCTATGCCAAGAATTCCAGGAGGGCTCACGCTGCAGCTTTTCCTTCTCAGCATCACAAATTTGGGTATTACTTCTAACAAACCAATAAACTTTGTGATAATAAATAAGAAACTAAAATATTAATTTAAATGAACTGACAAGTGTTACAGCCACAAGGTAGTCACATAATCCCAACTTCCATTCAAAACCAGGCAAAGAACATCAAACAACATTAAAGAAACTTTATGTTCTTTAGTAATGCAATTTCAACTACAGAAGTAAATAAATTTTGTTTATACTAAGAATGGAAGCACAGAGGGACTTCTCTAGATAAAATTTCTATTTTAGGAGAGATTTACATTTCTGAAACTGGTCTTGTTTTCTGAAAAACAACCCAGAATGGAGAAAAGAACAATGGCACTTAGGCTGTATATTCATTAAAGCAAAGGCTTTTTAAAACTGCAAACCTGGCAATCAAGGCCCTGATTTGTCCTCTTGGGAATGCAAGACCAATCAATAACAGTGTGGTCAGCTCCCAATCCCAGATTCCTAACTGCTGCTCCAGACACTGCCCGGGTTCTGCCAAATTTGCCTGCGCATGGTTTCATTCCTGGGTTCTGCCAACAGCCACCACACAGCTCCATGGTCAGATATATGTGCAGGGAGGCATGTGAAGAGGCAGGAATAGCTGAAATTTTAATTAAGGAAAACGTAAGTGACGTATCTATTTGAGAAAGTGATGGCCATGCAACGCAAGTGCATCAGTGCCAAGCTCCAGAGCTGCACCCAGCAGTGCCTTTTCTGCAGGAGAGCGGGAGCCCAGCTCTGCCCCCAGTGCCAGCACCACCTGCCCAGAGCTCAGCACCCCTCCCTGCTGCGCGCCGGGCCCCAGCTGGGCACAAGTCCCTGCGGACTCCATCCCTGTGGAGGCTCTGGGGGACATGGGATTGTCCCGCTCATCCTCCCACCACTCCTCCAGCAAGGTGGCATGGAAGCCTTGCACTGGTCCGCTGTGCTGCCTTGGAGGTCCATGGCCCACAGGGAGGAAAGCCTGGCCCCACTCCCTGCTTCAAGCTTGCTGTTCCCAGCACTTTGCAGACCACAGAGGAACAGAAACAATAATGACACTTCCTGATCTGTTGCACCTTTCTGCATGGTTAAGACCTGCAGTCTGATGTACTGCACTTGCCTCCCTTTCTGCCTGCTTTGATTACCTGATGCAAGTCAAGATCCACTCACTGCATTTATCTTGTGTTCTTGTGAATTAAATACTTCACAACCTGCAAACAGATCTATTTTGAGTAAATGTAAAATTCTATACTTAGAAAAAAATACAGACCTAAACTATTCCAGTATTCTCAGACTACAAACTATTACAAACCATTTTTGTCCCCATTAATTGCAGTCTAAGACTATAAAACATAGGTTATGACAACATTTGTAGAACATGGACATAGCATTTGTTAGTGACGGTCCTTTAATGTCCTTTAAAGTCAGCTACATGTCATAACTTCTAGCTACTGTGTGTAGTTGTAAACTGTAGGAAATCATACAATTTGAAAAATGCTGGGAGTGAGACAATGTCTAGATCAGCACTGTCCAAAGAGCGTAGTCTTGAGACACCAGATCTCAGGCCGCATGCTTCCCTTCCAAAAGATACATTGATTTGGTACCTTCCTTGGCAGTTTGGGGTCAAAATGTAGCCCAAGTTCCGTCCGTGAGCATCTCTGCCAGGCTGCAGGGAGATGAGCCAGGGTGGTTCCATCAGGGCAGGGGTCTGCATTCAGCAGGGATGGATCTTTCCTGCTCCCTCTTTTGGGAATCTGATGGGAATGGGCACCATCTGGGACACAAGTGTTTGCAGTATAAGTATGGGTATCTTTAATGAATTACATGTTGATTTCTCTGTCTGGGGCAGATGCCAGGAGTCCTCTCTAATATCAGCAACATTTAACTCATGATTTCAGCTGCTCTTCATGGAAGGGGCACAAAAGAACAGGCTCCAGTGTGAGAGCAGCAGCAGACCCCCCCAGAATGATGGCTGACCAGAGAACCTGGCTCAGAATAGAGAGAGCATCAAGTAGGATTAAAGAGAAGTAACAGGCTTAGTATAATATGACAGCTGTGCCAGAGAATTCCTCAATTCCTAGCTGCAATCCCTACTTGTCAGATCTCTGTGTTATATTTTGGGTATTGACCAAATCATATTGACTGCAGAATTCCTCCCACCATTTCTAGAAGTCACTGGAGAAGGGAAGAATTGTCTATACTTAGCCCACCAAGTACCCATGTTAATCTTTGCTCCCTCTTTGCTTTAGTACTCTGCTGTCCATTTTCACTTGGTGTATCCCACAATGGGTCTAGATGCTGAAGAATTGTAGCCCAGGCCATGCTTTCCCCAGAAGGATTAATGGCCGGGCCTGCGGTTTGTTTTCCATTTACTTCTTTCTTGCTTTCCCTGTGTGTGCGTTTCCTTATCATACAGGCTATAAAAAACACCCCAGCCAGAAAACAGCAGACCTGAAATGGAAAGGAAATGATAAAACCAGTGGCAGAATGTAGAAAAGAAGGAAAGGGGCAACATTTGTAGTGCAGTTTTGCCTGCAACTTCAGTCACATCTGTGCTGGTTTGAGGTGATGATGGTACATTTGAAAAAGAAAGCAACAGGTTTGTAGATGACAGACCCAAACCACAGCAGTTACCAGATTCACACCGAGCAGCCCTCACCGCATGCCTGGCCTCTCTCCACCAGGCTCGCTGCCGTGTGCAGACACAGTTGGGACCATGGAGCCATCTCCCCTCCCAGGGAGCACGGGGGGTCTGCGGGGTTCCCCACCTTCCCCAGCACTGCTCTGGGACACCCCTCCAACAACACCTTGTGGGCAGGTTGGCACTGAGGACCTTGGGAGTTGCTGCCCTTGGGAGCTGCCGGCCATGCTGAGAGTCCCACAGGGAACGGTGTTTTCACACTACCTTCTCCCATTATCTCCTGTCTTCCCAGCTGCTGCTGGACACTCGCCGCAGAAAGGAAAGCCAGCAGAGCACGTGGAGGGAGGTCATCAGGAGACCTGGGCCCGGACAACTGCGATCGGCTGCCTCCAAGCTCTTTCCTTGCAGAACATGCTGGGAACAAACCACGAAGTGTCACATAACACAAATCAAAGTGATGTTCCCCATTAAGAAGGGATCCACTAACCATCAGTGATGCTTTTCTCAAAGCAGGAAAAGTATGAAGAAGAGTGCAGGTGAGGAGAAGGGAAGAAGTATCTTTGGAAAAAAGCTTCTAAGCCAGTAGGAATGTGAAATGCCCAAACTCAGCCCAGGTCAGTGCACAAGGAAACAGAACTCTGCAAATACAAGGAGAAAAGATTCAGCCACACCTCTGAGCAGTGGCAGAGCTGCCCTATCCCTGCCAGGAACAGCCAGCAGTGCAGGAAGGTGACTTGCGTCCTCATCCACCTCAACAGAGAGGACAAGGGGAAAAAAAAGAGACCAGAAAAACGTCATGGAACTTAGCTGGCAGTGAGGAGCTGCACTGGAGCAGGCTTAGGGCTACAGCACAGAGAATTTCTCTTGCCTTGCAAAGGTATTTGCAGGTCCTGAATGTTTTAAACTCCCATTGGACTTACAGGTTCTCAGTGCTCAGAGTGTGACAGCAACAAGTGGACAAAGCTCCTTGTTCATGGTGACGGAATTTGACCCTTTCCAAAACTCCCCTGGGCAAGGTCCACAGGGTGCTTTGGGGGATGTGGGTCCTCCCTGCCTGGCTGTGTCTGTAGAGAGATTTAGATCGACCTCTGCCACCTCTCTGCACAAGTCCCACATTCCTGCAGGGGGTTACTTCAGACTCTCCCTCCCAGGAGTCCCTGAGGGGGCACACAAAGTGGGCAGGAGCACCAGGCACAGAGATGCTGTGTCCTCCTTGGCCACCCAGGCTTGGGCTCCCATCAGTGTGCAGATGCCTTGGTATGACTCAGCTGATCCCTGCAGGGAACAGGTAGAGCAGCCCCAGTGCCAACTGGTACCAGACAAAACAAGGCATTTTGAGGAGGTAGGGACATGCAGGACCAAAAGGGATAGTACATGGAGGGTGGGGAGGGAAATTGTTTTAGAGCTGGAGCTAATTTTGTAGAATCTGGCTGTTAAACACAGAAACATGCTGTTTTTAAAATTCTGCTTATTGAATGAAGTCACTCTCCTGCCAAATGATTGGATTCCTTCAGCTGGCTGGACAATCTGACACCTCCACTTAAAAAACAATCCACCAACACGAGGAGCTTGGTGTTACAGGATATGGAACCATCCCTGAGCTGCACTCCCTGGGCAAGCCAGGCTCTGTGGCTGGCAACGGAGCTCTTTTATGTGAAACTTCTGCACAGTATGGGAAGAGCCCTTATGCCCTCCAGCATCCCAAAACCTGAAGCCTCTGGCCTCTGGTCCATACCCACCATACTGCAGGGATGGCGGGGTGCCCTGAGGAGCTGTGCCCCTGCTCTAACACCCCCAAGTGAACATTCCTGCTTTTCCCTTAGTACGGACAGCTGTGTATCAGCATCCCCTCAGGACACTGTGTCCTCCACAGAAGGGCCTGGGACAAAGAGCACCTTTTGAGGTCTCTCGTTACTCTGTGCCTGTATTCCTCATCTCTGATAAGCCCACCCATGAAATTCCAAAAAGATAGTTATCTCCTCTTACAAAATAGCTCAGGCTGATTGTTACTCTGATCCAAACCTTCCATGATACCTTTCTGTAAGCAAAGAACTACTTAAGTGGTACCCTTGAGGATAATGTTTCACATGTGCCTCATTTTGACACTAATGAAGGCTACTTTTTGTACCAGCTCTGCTCTTATATGATTACAGCATTTTTTCTGTCAGTAGCACTTTCAATTCTATTTACTAGTTATTGCAGTTACCGCTTGGAATGCACTTCACCTCGGAAACAGCAAAGGCCTATGGACATTTTACATGAAAGAAACATTGATGTGACTCTGTTAAAGAACAAAAGGCATTTTGTGGATTTTTGGATTTGCCCAAGTCCTGTATATTTATATTTCTTGATACTACTGGCCGGTAGCCCCAGACTGCCCATCAGTGCAGAGTACAGGAGATATTAACAGCCGTGCCTTGGCACCGGCACTGGCCCTGGCAGTCTGTGCCAAGGTCATGGCCGGTAGCCCCAGACTGCCCATCAGTGCAGAGTACAGGAGATATTAACAGCCGTGCCTTGGCACCGGCACTGGCCCTGGCAGTCTGTGCCAAGGTCATGGCCGGTAGCCCCAGACTGCCCATCAGCACCTCACTGACCCCGCACTGAACCACATGCTCACCGCCACACAACATTAATTCTGACTTATCCATGAAAATGAACAATTTTCCAATGGCAGAATGGATTCAAACCGGTGATCTTGGCACGCTCCAATCAGGTGAAAGTTGATGCCGTTATAGTCTTGTGAGCACGAAGGAACACATCGGCCATTCTTCTGACGTGTAACAGGGCCATAATGCAGCTCTGACCCCAAGGCACTGCCAGAAAACCCCTACACTGTGTCTTGAAGTAGTCTAGGCTGAGCTTGTCATAAGCCTCAGATCTCTGCATGTTACTCATTCCACCACAGACTCTAGGGCTAACCACAGTAGAGAGAAAAATAGCTGAGGACACAAAACACCAGAATTTTAAGCATTCACTACTAAAATACTGTATATATTAAAAAGGCTGTCAGCATTTACACTAAAATCAAAAGCATCCCTGGTTTTAGGCTTTGTTTTACATTTCATGCTGAGTTCAACAATAAATATTCAATTACAAGAACTTAGTTTGAAAGTTCAGCATTTTTAAGACCCCTCAAAGAGAGTTTAAAATGACTCCCCAAAGCAAGGGGCCTTTCCCAGCAGCCACAGCATGCAGAGGGGCTGTGTGGAGCATGGACTGGCAGCGTCACCACAGAGCCTGCCTGTAACAAGGGGGTTATGGGAGGATGAATCCATGAATAAGCCAAGGTCGAGGTTTGCTGTGCTGGCTGTTCCCACCCACTGAGGGCCCAGCCCAGCATGGTTCAGCCACAGCTCCTGTGGCTCTGGCAGAACCTCCCCGTCAGCCACGCACAGGGCAGGACTCACCCAGAGGCTTCATGTGCCAACATCCAGCAGGACTGGAGACTGTCCAGTTGCAGGGATGCAAGATGCTGCCAAGGCACTTCCCAAACCCTCTGTACAGAGGCTGCAATCCCACCCCCCACACACTGTGGATGGGGGAGATGTCTGAGCTCAGCAGGTCTTGAAGCACTTCATCATCAGTTTTGCTTGTTTAGTAGTGCTCCCCAGCCCCAGGAAGCAGCAGCACTTCACCTCCAGGTGAGCCACTGAGAGCACGCACCACTGTGAGTGGGACACAGGCACGTGGAACGTGGGCACTGCTGCAGAGGGGACATGGGCACATGGGAAGTAGGCACTGCAGTGGGTGGGACACAGGCACTGCTTCAGCTGGGATGTGGGCACATGGGATGTGGGCACCACTGCAGGTGAGACATGGGCACGTGCCCATTGCTTCTTCAGTAATTGTACAGACTTTCAGGACCAGAAGTTCTCATCCAGAATACCAAGGAGTAAATCCCCACACCTTCCTGCAGTAGTTAAATCTTTTATTTATCAGAGCAATATCTTTCAGAAATCAAAAGCCCAGGTCCTTCCTCCCCCACTGCAGAGTTCACACCCAGAACCAGTGAATCCTCTGCATCACTCACCCCACACCATGGCCATGCTCTCGGGGCTGGTGAAGCAGGCTCCAAGGGCTGGAGAGTGAGTCTTTGGGAAGTGTTGTCAGTCAGAAGGGTGAGTGGATCTGTTTTATATGTTTGCTGACCCCTTGAAAAGAGAGAAGAAATGAAACTCATTAAACTATTTAAAGTGAGGACTAAAATAAAATTACTTCAATGAGGAATACTTGCATTTAAAAAAAGTGATATGGGTGTTACCAGCTAAAGAGGCTGCTGTCTCTTCCAGAACACGCTGCTGCTAAGACCTTAACATGTCGGCTGGCATCACCACTAACACCTGAGACAGCAAACAAGAGCTAATCCTTACACTGTTCTTGTGCTAATGACTGCAGGAGATAACTGGTGCCCCTGGCAAGTGTCCCATTTAATTCAATTAACACCAGCCAGGCCCTGGTGATTGCACTGGCAGTGTCAGCGAAAGCCAGAAGCCAATTCTGGAGTCAGACGGTAAAACCCAGTCAGTCTCCACCATCCCTCTGTGGCCCAGTCCCAGCAGCCAATCCCATGGGTAGCAACCGACCTGGCATCTACAGCAGCTTCTACAAAAGGGTGTGGAAAACCATAATTTTTTCCCAAAAATGCCCGTCTTTTTTGCTGAGAAAATGCAGGCAACTTATTTCATTGTATATTTTGCTTACTTATTCTGAAATGCTGGGTTATGTGTTGGGTGAAGCTGCAGTTTCATAGTGCTCCCACCCCCATCCGCGGGTCCAAGCCAGTGGGAAGATCGTGTTTCTCCTAACACAAGGCAGATATCTGCCAGCTGATCTGGGGGCACACAGAGCTGTTGGCCCCTCCAGGGGACCCCAAGACTTGCAGAGATTGAGGTGTCTAAGGTATGAACTGAAACATTCTGATAAACATGAAAAATAAACTAACCATGGAAAATTAAGCTGCAGGAGCAATTGGTATATCCCCTCAGCTGATACAATTTCCAGGTCTGTTTGATAGTAAAAAAATACTTTCCAAATATTTTCTTTTCCTTTTGAACATTCTTCAGCTGTGAGCTTCAACAAGCAGCGATGTACCTGCCAACTCCCATTATTCAGTTAAGAAGTTTTGAAATAGAAAGAGATATACAGAGAAGTTTCTTTGGTGACACTTTTGAAGTATTAGTCTGGGATAGTAGGTAAAATCCTGAGAAGTCTGGACACTGCCAACATAAATAGAAAGTGTATTTAAAGACGGAAGATTTATCCATTCCTTGACAGGGCTGTCATACCTACTCTGTTGTTAGATCTTAGCAACAGTTTTATTTGAAGGTCAGTCCAGCACAAATAATGCCCAGAAAAGCTCTTCTGCTGCAAGACAAAGCCTTCAGACCTTCAAAAAGAGCTGTAAGGACTCTTATGTGACCATCAGCTTGGACATGTCTCAGAAGCAGCACAAGCCAGTGGAGATTTCTGAAGCTTCACTGAGTTTTTTTGTGGTAGCCTGGCATGCTTTGCACACAGGGGAGTTCTGGCACCTCTGCCACGGTTTGTGCTGTTCCCAGCAGTTACTGGGGCAGGCACAGGTCTGGGAAGAGATTGTGTATCTGCAAATCAGCATCATTTCACAAAAATGGGATGTGATATTCAATGTCAGGGCATGGGAACCATCACTAACCATCACCAGCGCATGAACACATACAAGACACAGTCCAACAGAAACCGTGAGGGGCAATGGCACAGTGTCCCCTGGTCCTTCGTGCAGGTGTGTCTGGCAGTGATGCCAGACTGGTGCTGCTGCTGCTCCAAGCAAAAAAGGGAGATACCAACATTAAAAAGTGAGGGAGTAAAAGCATCTCCTGCTCAGGGTGTCAACACCAGCTCAGGGTGTTGGAGTGGGACACAGGCCCAGCCTCTATCAGCACATCTTGTAAGTGAATCAGAACATCTTCTGTTAAGGTGGGCAACAACACCTACCAAAAGGCACATGAGCCTTTCACTTTACCTCCCTGGGCTGCATCGCACATTTGGGGCAGAGCAAAACACACCCTATTTAACTGTACATGTTATTTACAAGTTGAGGGGGTTGTTCTCCAAGATCCAGAGTGAGAGACTAAATGCACTGCCATTACAGCGGCAAGCAGCAATTGCTCTGCATCTGCCTCAGACAATGTGCTGCAGACTTGCTGTGCAGGATATGGTCATGTGCAGCCTCTTTCAGGCTTTCTGTGCATGTGTGCTGTGTGTGCCCATCTGCCTGTGGTGTGCTCACCTGCCCTGTGCTCACCTGCAATTTGTGCACGATATCTATGGTTTCATTTTTAGTTCATTGTTCTGTACAACATTTGGAGTTTCTGATCCATAAAAGCATCTTACGGTGGTACATTTGGAAAAGCCATGGCATGCTTCTGCCTCTACTCACAACTGAAGTCTCTGACTGCTGACAGAGCTGAGGTTCCAAAGCCAGCCCCTCTTCTGTCCCTTTCTTCAGCATCTGGCTTGATTTTGCTCTGGCTGGCAATTTTATCTGCACTTTCTGGTCCAGATGTTGCCTGTGGCTCTTCAAGAGAATCTCCCAATTCTGCTGTGACCCATGAGGCAAGGAAGGGGCATGGTATGAGGCCTGCTCCTCACCTCAGCTGTGATGAAGACTAGGTCATGACTGGGCCCCCCCTGCTGCTCCTGCTCGCAGACATGTAACTCTTTGCCATCACCACACAGTTCATTGCAGTAGCTTGCTCCACTCTCCTCCTCCCTTCTTCCTACACTTGCTGTAGGCACGAAATGTTTCCAGGCTCCCACAGCCATGCCTGGGGCATGCCAAGTCCATATGCTGCTGTCCCTTTCACACACATTTCCAAAGGGCGAAAAATTTCACTCTTTGAAGATACACTTCTCTGTGCACAGTCCATCGAGCAGAAAGAACAAACCTGGCCAAGATGGCCACAAAAATGTGTCTTTGTTTAGCAAGGCTTCTGCTAAAGATGACACCCAAAGATAACAAGTGTATTATTTTGGGGTAAAGTAATATAACCAGTTCTATTTCCAGTGCAATGTGCCTAGCTTTTTCTTAAGTAAATCGCTTTTGTACTCATTTGGTTTAAAACTCTCGGTGTGCCAGGAAGAAAAATGTCTGCATGTGTATTATATATATTACACTACAGATATTACGTACCTCTGCATTCTACTACAGACATCCATTCCTTCCACCATTTATATCAGTATTTCAGGCTACAATCAGAGCACTCTTCACTTTATTCTGAAACTCACCCCCATAGATTATGAGCAAATGAGCTTCTGCATTAGAAGTCCACAGCTCACGGCTGTCCTCAGCTGTCCCAGGCAGCTAACCCTGCTGGAGACGTCTGCTCCATGCCGGCATTTGGAGGGGACTGTGATGTTCCACTGTCACTGCCAGTGGGCAGATGCGCGCAGGGGCCTGGAACCCCTCTCCGTGGGCTGCGTGGGTCCATCGGCCTCCACGCCCAACTCTGCAGATGCCATCGGGCTCCATCCTCAAGAGCATCGTCACGGGAACTGAGGCTTCACTTACAGCTGGCTGCAAAATATAGACCATGAACAGCATGGAGTTTAAGTGCCAGCTTTTTTTCTTGACTGATTCTCCCAGCTGGTGGTAAGTTCATATTTCAAGGTAACATCACATTCATCAGTGTCACAAACAATTGCTGCCTTAAGAATCAACAAAATTCTTCCCTTCATTAAGTCTCACCTGAAGAGTCCCCACATGCAGGAATATGCCTGACAGCTCTCTGGGATACCACGGCATAAGCAGCATAAAGACCCATGTGCTGGCTGAAAGCTCAGACCTGGGGCTGGAAATGTCCTCCTGAGCAGCAGTAATTGCAGCTCACGTCACAACATTCCAGATAACAACAGCTGAAGATCCCTGTTTCAAAGTGATTGAACATTATAGTGTGAAGCTGAACTCTTGTACTCATCACTGCAGCAGCCTCATGGGGCTCATTCTCCTCCCTGTCCCCTAACATATGCGAATTATCCTCCCAAACAGCTATTTTTCTACCAACAATATGCACATCTTTTCAAAGGCAAAGTGGAAATCCCTGCAAGTATTTCTGGTGCTGCTTCCAGTCAGAAATAGCAGTAATCTGATCCGCAAGAGAATTGCATTTCTGTTGCTGAATTCCTTTGTACAAGTATCTTTGCTTTGAAAGAGCTTGGCAGCAGTGAGGCACAGGCTAATTTTACTTATAAGGTGTGAATCAAAGAAGATTTGCAAGTTTCTGAGTCACAGAAAGGAAGCGTCTGTGGCCTTTCACCACTTCTGTCAAGAGAAAATGTCACAGTTCAGCTATTTTAGATGCAACTTCAGACCGCTCACTGCGCCCCGCAGATCCCCATCTCCCACCACCCTCATGCTCTCTCCAGGCACAGCAACCGGGACAATTCCAGTCTTCTCTTGGGACCTGGGGAACTTCCAGCCTTACTCAAACCTGCTGTTGTTAATGGGATGCATCACCACGGGCTGCAGTGTGAGAGACTTGAATAAATTATTAATTTGGTAGAATTCAGCAGACACTTTGTGAGAAAAAGGGGTGACCAAGGAAAGGGCGAGTTACTCCCCACACCACACAGGATTGAAAGCCCTGGGAAGCTGAGGGCCTAAGCTACAAACACTGCTGCAGCAGCAGCAGCAAACTTCCAGGGACTGCACTGTGCCTACAGCCTGACTCTGCTACCACACAAACAAAGGACTATAATCAACCAACTCCTTCTGTGCTCCTATGCTGCCGTGAGAGCTCCCACCCGAGGCCAGGTTGTCCTGAGTGTGGGGACAGCTCTGCTGCACTGGCTGTGGTAGCTCCAAGGAGCACGTACAGGTGTTCAGCTCTGCTTCCTCCAGTCCCAAAGACTTCATGGCCACTGAGATGCTCTAGAGGCCACTTTTAGCCAGCAGCTCAACCACTGGGGTCACTGGCTAAACCCCATACATGGGAGTTCATTCTGCCCAAGAGATGAGGTGGGGCAGCCTGTGCCCACAGTACCTGGCAGCATGGCCTCCCCGCATGCCTCCCAGGGTGAAGTGTGCAAGTGCTCCCCTCACTTTTTATCTCTTTATCCACTGCTCATGACAGATCTGATCTCCTCCAGGCCTACAAGGATATGCCAAGGACTGGCATGTTACAACATGTCATTCCACTGTCACCACCTGCTGCTCTCCAACCCCAACAGACCATTTTGGTGCCCTGTCCCAGACTGGGGGTGACAACACCATCTTCTGCCTTTAAGGTCCTCAGGGTTTACAGACGACAGGCATGGTATAAAAACTGCACAGCAGTATCAGCAGGAGCGGAGGGTCCTCCACCTTCCAGCAGTCTGTGGGATCTGCCCATCGAATACATGGGTGAATTCTCCCATAAAAGTCAGTATTGGGCATGCTTATCTGGCTTAATTATTTCCGTTCACTGCCACATTCAGCCTGATCCAGCACAGCTCCATGGCTCCACAGCCATTGTCAAACCAAATTCTTCCCTGATAGTCTGTGGACATGTGTATTTGTCATCTGCAATCTATTCCTTGGTTTCTGGCATGTATTTTCAGTGCTTTCTCTTGAAAGCTGTTTCAGGTTTCCCTGGGCTTCTCCCTGACCTCTGTGAGCGAAGCCTCACACAGTTTAATTGTTGACAGCTGTGTCAGGAGAAGTATGTTATGTTCCTCTTGCTGCAGCACATGAGCTACTATGCAAAGGGTAGCCTGGCTGTGTAATGCACCGTAATGTGGAAAGCAGACCATGTCTTCTGAGGAGGAGGTTTTGGGGGGTTTAACTGTTTGTGATGTTTTCCAGAGATAATTGCAGTTCCACACATGAAAATGCTGACAAGTAAAAGGCAGCTGAGCAAACAGGTGAAAAGCTTTAAGTACTGGGTTGGATAAAAGTGAATCTCTCCTCCTTTCCAGGAGTTTGCATTTCAGTTTCATGGTAAAGAAAAATCCAGTTAAAAAGAAAAAAAGAAACTCACTTCTGATTTTTTTTCTCAGGCAAAAGACGGGAAATGCTGGGGACTAGATTGTTCTCCCTTTTCTGCCAGGCTGAACTCAAATCTGAAACATCTGTTCACATAATTTGGGACAATCTCTCCCAGTGTAAGCTCAAATTCTTCCTGCCATCAATGAAGAACTATCAGTTAAGCTTTGTGTGGAAGCCTAAGAATCCAGATACTTCTCATGTTCCCTGCAAGCACTGAATAACAGTGGGTTCTCACTACCAGCAAATCACTTGCAAAGGAAAATTAGCATCTTTTCCAAGTATTCTAAATCCTAAAATCTGTTTTTTCTAGAATGATAATGTACACATTATCCTTCAGGAGTTATTCAAATTGGGCAGTACCAGCTATATAAAACAGTATCTCACCCAGCACAGCAGAGTTAATTCAGGTGATTGCAAAGATAAAGGGCAGGGGAAAATATTCAGTTTTCAATATAGAATCACTGACTGGTTTGTGTTGGAAGAGACCTTTAAAAACCATCTTGTCCACCAACCCCACCATCAGCAGGGTCACCTTTCACTAGACCAGGTTGCCCAACCCGGACTTGAACACTTCCAGGGATGGGCAGCCACAACTGCCCTGGACAACCTGGTCCGCTATGAAGGTACAATCTGCAAGGCAGAGAGTAGGATTTTAGCTGAAAGTATTGAGGACCAAATTTGCTTGCAGAACTTGCATACAGCCCCGGGTTCAGGGCTCACACCCCTCGCCGCATCCCCAAGCTTGGCAGAAGAGGGCCTATGGCTCACGCAGAGCTCAGTTCTCACACAAATGCCTGTGTATACGTACGTCTAGAAGGAACACGTCTCTGGCTATACAAGTACAGGAAGTTCAGATACAGAGCAGTGGCAAATCCAACAAAATGCTGCAGAACTGTGCACTATCCTGACCCTGTCCCTGCTCTTGCAGCCCTCCAAGAGCTCTCTGTATTCAATATGTTTTGGAGCATGAACCCCATCCTGTCAGAGAAACAGACTGGAAACCAGGGTTCCTTTCTGATTCTGCTTCCAGTTTTCTGTGTGTGTGTACAAGTCACTTTGTTTCCCTGCTGTTTTCTCCAGACTCACATGACATGATGTACAAGTGGGGACTGTCCCCAGCTACAGACCTGCAAAGTGTCCCAATCAGCGAACTGGATTGGAAGTGAAGAGCTCTGGAAGCCACAGGGGAAAGGAAAAAAGAAAAAAGAGAAAAGAGAAAAAAGAAAAAAGAAAAAAAAAGTGCACGTACTTCACCGTATCCAGTAGGTTTCCCATGTGGAGAAATGCCATCCTGGTTATTTTTGCCTTCTCCCCACACAGCGGTAGATGGAGCCCTGCTTCCCTGCTCTCGCCAGCCCGGGGATACAGCAATACCAGAGATCCCAGCTGTAGGACCTGCCAGCACTGCTGCAGGGGACAAACCTGAGGGGTTACACAGGAGGGACCTCGGGCTCACAGCTCCTGCCTGACTCATGAAATTTGCTGAAACTTGTGAATAACAAAAGTATTCGACTAACCACAGTATTGCCTTTTCTTCCATTTAGGCATTGAGTAAAGTTTCTTTCTTTTGTAAACTGTCATCAGGATTACATGGAATTCACCACTGTTACTTCTTTTGCAAAATAAGGAACGACAAGTTTTGCTTGCCATACTTAGAAAGAACATATGTAATAGTTGTATCATGGCCGTGAGCACTGGAGACTACATTATTCAGAGGATTTTACAGGAACTAAAGGTCAAGGGATCCATGGCCGATTTCTCAACCATTGCTCGCAGCCTGTGTGTGACAGCAGGACAGAGAAGGGATGAGGGAACACTGGCAGCCATTTGCATCTCTGCAAGCTGGGAAAAATTATAAATGTGGATGTTGATTTTCTCTCCCTCCCCACCTCCAAGTGCTCCTGCAAGTGACACTGGTACAGCCTGCATGGATGCAGGCAGCCTCTGGAGTCATGCACCACTTGGCCAGAACTACTACTGCAGTTCCCTCAAGACATGTCAGGCAGGTCTTCTACAGCAACGACTGACAAATGGAGTATTTCAGAGCAGCGAGAGCAAAATCCACAGAATCACAGAATATGCTGAGTTGGAAGGGAACCACAAGGATCAACGAGTCCAACTCCTGGTCTTGCAGAGTCACACCATGTTCCTGAAGGTATTGTTCAAATGCTCCTTGAACTCTGTCAGGCTTGATGCTATGACCACTTCGCTGGGAAGCCTGTTCCAGTGCCCAACCACACTCTGGATGAAGAACCTTCTTTTAATATCTAATCTAAACCTCCTCTGACAACTTCACACCATTCCTTCAGGTCCTGTCACTGGTCACCATAGAGGAGAGATCCCTGTCTGCCCCTTTTCTTCTCCTCAAGAGAAAGCTGTAGACTGTGATGAGGTCTTCCTTCAGTCTCCTCTTCTCCAGGCTGAACCCTCAGCTGTTCCTCATATGGCTTCCCCTCAAGGCCCTTTACCATCTTCACTGCCCTCCTTTTGACACTCTCTAATAGCTTAATGCCTTTCTTATATTGTGGTGACCAAGGCTGTTCCCAGGACTCCAGGTGAGGCCACCCCAGCGCAGAGCAGAGCGGAACAATCCCGTCCCTTGCCCAGCTGGCGATGCTGGGCCTGATGCCCCCCAGACACAGTTGGCCTTCCTGACTGCCAGGCTCTGCTGACTCATATTCAACTTTCTGTCAACCAGGACCCCCAGGTCCCTTTCCAGGTGCTGCTTTCCAGCATCTCATTCCCCAGTCAGTCTGTAGATCCAGTGTTGCCCCATCCCAGGTGCAGAATCTGGCACTTTCCCTTATTGAACTTTATATGGTTGGAGATTGCCCAGTCCTCTGATTTGTTGAGGTGTCTCTGCAGGGCCTTCCTGCCTTTGAGGGAGTCAACAGCTCCTCTCAGTTTTGCATCATCTGTGAACTTGCTCAGTATCCCTTCCAGTCCTGCATCCAAGTAATTTATGAAGATGTTGAAGAGCACAGGGCCAACGGTGGAGTCCTGCAGAACCCCACTAAGGGACCGGTGCCAGTCTCATGTCACCCAGTCACTGTCACGCTTTGCACCCGACCCGTGAGCCATTTGCTCACCCATCGCATGACATGTTTATCCGGCTGTGAGATGGACAGTTTGTCCAGAAGGATATTATGAGAGACAATATCGAAAGCTTTACTGAAATCTTGAAAGATTACATCAACTGGCTTCCCTTGATCAGCTAGGTGGGTTATTTTGTCATAAAACGAAATCAGGTTTGACAAGCAGGACGTTCCTCTCATAAAGCTGTGCTGGCTTAGACCGCTCTCTCTTTTTGCCGAATTTTTGAGGAATTGGTTTTTTGTTTTGGTTGGATGGTTTAAAAATGCACCATGCACATCCTGCTTCATTCTGCTGCACATCCAAGTGCAGGCCTGACTGTAAATAAGCAATCCATGCTGCCAAGGAAGGAGGTTGTACCCTCAAAGCCAGTATACAACCTATTGTTCTCTGGAAACATGTACTGCTAGACAAGCAATATATAAAACCACATCTTGTCTTGTTTTAGATTCTTTGAAGAAGACCATATTATGCAGGTAAGAAAACTGAGATCATTGCAGAGTTATATGAGATGCTGGAGATGATATTTGCCAGCAAAGTAACTCAATATACATCTATTCTGGCACTCAATAATTAAAGAGAGGCCCCCAGCAGTGAACTGCAGAATGATTTGCTCACAGCAGCAGCTCTCCACACTAGAGAGGGGCCAGAACCTGCAGTCAGGCACTCACAACCACATAGCTCATCTGCACAGTCCAGCTTCAAAATGTGAGTGGGCAGTGTTTTTAGCAGTACTGATTTTTCATTTCTCCAAATAAAAATTAACAGCAGAAGGGAGATTACATACCCATCCCTGAAGATGAGGGTTTTCTACTGATTAGCCTAGAAGTGACTGACTTTCTGAATTCAAGACCTTATGCTGCCTCTGATCCTGCCCCTGATCCTGACCAGATATAATGGTCTGTTCAGACAGGATCCATGCCCCAGCCCTGAGTAAAAATCTAGGTAAGGACTTTGGCATTTGATCTTTACAAAGCAGAAGCTAGCAGGTGACAAAATAAATACTTCAGAGTAGTGAAAATTAAACAGTCCTGCAGTCACGAGTGTTGGCATATGGAAAGCTGCCACTAAGCTAATAATGGAATTGTCTACCACAGCACAGAGGGAGGTCCCGGCATCCCAGAGCAGCCACACATCTGGAGACTGGGAACACAGCCATTAGCAACCTATGTTTAAGTAGCACATTCTTCCTACCTCCCTGCGAGCTGCTCATCTTCTCTCACCACAGGCCAAGGGCAGAGGCCCACAGGCAGTAATGTGGCACTGGGGACAAACTGGAGCAGCCACGTGCACAAAGGAGGGTGCCTCAGTAGAACCCTGCCTGCCTGCACACACCTGCTTTATTCAAGTCACAAAAAGATGGGCAACTGGTTCATCTGTCACACACATGCATTTGCATATTCTGGACACCAGCCACTTTCACTGGCATCTGTGAATGGTATCCTTCAGGTATCCGTGAGGAGTGTAAAGCTGCTGGGGGATGACTGTTCCTGGCTAACTCCAGCCTGACCCCGGCACAACTTTCTTGTGTGCAGCCAAGCCACACTGCTTAGGAATGGGAGGAGAATCAGAGCCAGGAAGTGGAAGATGAACCAAACATGCAGATATCACTCACAACCAGAGACAGAGAATGATTTCCAGACAGGTGGGTATGGAGCTTGCACAAGGTGTTCACCTATTAATGAATGACAGAGGAAACTAAACTGGGACAGTGGATGCAGCCAGACAGCAGACAGGCTACTCACCAGCAGCTGCCTGCAAAAGAGAACCCAGGCAGGGATGGGAAGACCAAAGCATGGAATGTGCTACGGCAGCCAGCAGCAAGAGCATAGATGTATGATACATCTGTGGGAGGAGAAGGACACTCACGTGAAACACCCATCACCACATGCACAGCGCTCCTGGAGATGCCAGATGAGGCTGATTCACAGCGCTCCCCTCAAACAGTGTCCTCCTCTCTGTAGCACAGAGAGCTGACAAGAGATAATGGGCACTAAAGAGCAGAAGGGAGATAAAGCACTAAAGAGAGGAGGGACATAAAATGCTGGAGAGGAGATATGCATGAGTGCCCAAACACACACAGGAACAAGCTCAAGTATAAAGAATGGGCAGCTTTAGCACTGAATCACTGCTTCTCTTTCTGAAGTACCTGCCCCATGTACTTGAAAAGACTTTCAAGGTACCAAGCTGTATAAAGCTGTATCGCTACTGAGCAAGCTGGATAGCACAGGGCAAACCAAGTGGAGACAGAGCGACCACGCTTGTTAAGGATGCATCGGTCTATAGAGGAGCAGTTCATGCTGGCTAAGGGTGGCTGGGAGAAGATCCTGCTCCCAAGAAAGCAAGAGGAAAGGAAATCCCAAGAAGTTTCTTGGCAGTCCGGTTCTGCACCCACTGACATCCACTGCAAGGGGTATTTGTTGGCTCAAGAGATCTACCATCGGTGTTGACAACGACTACAGCATGGTTAATTAGGCTACCTTCCCTCTTTGACAATAAAAGAGACCCAAGTGTCTCAGATTCACCAAAGTGGATTTCTGTCCAACTGCCCCTTTCAGAACACCTGTGAAAAAAAAAGTCTTAGGATCAATCAGTATCTTGCTCTCCAAGTTCGTGCATAAACACCTGCTGCATCCACACAAGCTGCTGTTCAGTCAACCCTGATACTGATTGCTCATAGCAAAGGCAAATGGACACAGGGCTCTCCACTGTAGGTGTATGCTCCAGAAAAATCTAGTCCTCTTTGCCTGCAATTGTAGCAAGAAAATAAAACTGCAGAGAGAATCTGCACGTTCTTCTATTTAATGTTTCAGTGCTTCCTGGTCAGAGGGATGGTCCTGCACCTATTAGTTTTCCCAGCAAATATAGCTGCTGTCTTCCATGTGTGCAAGGTCTCCAGAAGTAGAATTTAGATGACAATTTCATCCCTACAGAGACTTCACTTATTGGTACTGCATCATCTGCCTGTAGAATGAGGCTTTTACATCGCGTCTGATTGGGAACATGAGCTTCCAAAAGCCCAGAGCTGCATCAGGTGAGCTTGTTGTTGGTCTTTTGATAATGCTCCTTTGAGCTTACCAGAGCAGGAGTTTGAATCCTGCAGCACTGACTACAGGGGACACATCTGCAATGGATTTCTTCAGGACTGGCCAGGTTCCTCCACCTGTCAGGAGGAAGAGATGGCTCTTTCCTTGCTCAAGGTATGGATTATTGTGGCCAGGCATAACAGGGAACACTTCTGGAGGCCTGCTCTTTCCTCAGCATAGGGTGCTAACAATGGCCAAAAGAAAGATTTTTGGCACCAAGGATGGCAGCCTGGCCTTCTCTACCTGTGGCTCGTGCATTTCCTCTCTCTTTGGTCCCTTTATGCTCTCCTCTTCTGCTGCCACCTTGGTCTCTGTGCTCTCCTGCCCCTGCTTTATCTCAAGCAGTTCACAACACAGCAAATTGTGAAGGGCAGGAGACAGGAGGAGGAAGCACTGGGAGGCTCATGCCCTCTTATTCCCTTCATCCATTTCTGGGAAGGTGACACTGGACCACGCATAGCGATGGTGTTAATACCACACAGGGCAGCAGCTCATGAATTGAAATAGCAGGAACACTGACAGTAGTCACAAGTCTCAGAAAAGAAAGGTGATGTGGAACTGGCTTGTTCATCTTTTCCATTTCAACCCCTGTTATCAGCACAAACATTGTCTGCGCCCATCATGCTTTGCAACTCGCCATACTTCATGTTGGGATGACATGAATAAAGAATGCCAGAGTGTTACTTTTGCCTTCCACAGAACAAGCTCAAAATGCAACAAAACTCAACCCTCTGGTTTTTTTTGCAGGCTCCAAAGCATTCAGCTGCTCAGTTTATCGTGTCACAGCCCATGGATGTATCAGCGTTCTAAGTAAAGGAAGCTGGTCACCCAGAGCCAGCTGCTGCAAGGACTGCAGGACAAGTAGCCCATCCAGGGCCAGGGGCCCTTGGGCCAGTGGTGGCCACCAGCTGTCAGCCAGCCTGCCTCAGCCAGACTAAAATCCTCCATTTTTGATCCAAATACATTAACAACTGAGTAAAGAGGCAAGGAAGAAAAAGGGCAACCAGCTCTCACAAGTACATACACAGCACTGTCTTCAGCTCCCATTTTTCAATTACTTTTCTGCTTTATGGCCCTTAACACAAGAGGAAAAACGGAGGTGAGCTGCAGAAAGTAATCAGTCTCTTTCAGCTTCTCATGCATTCACACCAAAGCAGAGCTTGGATCAGGGACACCCCCAGGAAGTGCTGGAAAACACATTCAAAGCTTTGTGAAGAATTGCTTTTACAGGACACTGGTTGTTTTGGAAATCACAAGTAAAGGGCAATGAAGTATAACAAGCTTTTGAAAGGTCAGCAGAAAATTCCTATGGCATTTCAGACACAATAAAACCTTATGACTTCATAATGTTAATCAGAAATACCATAAAGAAGCCTTACTGGAAATCACAAGTGAGTCTTAAGGACTTTGATCTAAGCTGGAATCTGGCTGCTTCAGATCTTGCTGCAGAAAGGTTCATAACCCTGAAATCAACAGAAAGGACACATCAATAAAGTACATATAAGGATAAGACCCATTGGGTCTCATTGGCCCTAAATCTGATTTAGTAAAACCAGGATAAGGTAGGATGTTAGCCTTGGCTTCAATGGTTCCGAGCTGTCCCTCAGATAAAATCTGTAGCAGAGGAGCTGAACTCTAAAATTAGACAATGAATTAGCTAGATTTTTTTAAGGATCAAATTCTTTGTATACTTCTCACTAAAAGCTGACTCAAAAAGCCTTCTCTTTAGTGACTGCACAGTTAGATTTTGAGGCATCATGCACTTGCATTGGGCCAAATTGCTACAACTTGCCTCTTTACTTCAAGTGAAGGTTTTCCAGAGAAATAGCTGTTGCAGTAACGAGCCATCCCTGGGGCCCCAACAGCACAAACTGTAGTTCACTCTAACATACCAGCTATTCCAGATTTCCTTCTAACCTACATTATACACAGGTGGAGGTTTCATCAGCTATAATTTCACTTCATGTAGAAGGTGATTGTCTCTCACGCATGCAGCATAAGCCTGCACAATGGCTCAGCAGCCCCTGAGCTCTGGCTCTCAAGGCTGAGAGAGGGCTCCAGTCCCAGGGTGTCCTAGGTATCAGATATTTGTGTGTATGGATGAGGTACACAGTTGCCCCAAATCTGGTATTTGCAAGTGCAGCTTGGACATATAAAACAAAAAGGCAGATATTTTATAAAAACTTGGCCATCAAAACAGGAAAGCAAGAGAATATATGGGCAAAAATCTAACTTCAAATGACAACCAATGCAGGTTTGTTTTATGGATATCAATTATCTACGTAGGCCTTGAAAAACACTCAGAATAAAGCAGGGATGTCCCATGGTTTTCCTTTTCACTCAAAGACAGCCTAAAGCAGCAGCTTTGGTGATTTGCTTTCCAGAGTTTCTCAGGTTATGATGTAAGGAGACAAAAGACATCTATGACTGATCCCTGCCTCTCCACCTCTCTGTACTTCATCCCTCTCTCCACTAAGTGTTTTTTTTACCTTTTCTCATGACTGACTGACTACCTGCTATGCCAGTCCTGGTTTTCCTCCCAGATGGCAAACATCCATCTCCTGGCTGCACTCACTTGCAGGAAGCAGCAAACCTGCTGCCTCACTCCCCACAGCACTGAAACAAGTGACATGAGACTAAACTTCACTCTAACCACAAATGTACCTAATCCACTGAAAAGTGTGGGGCCAAGCTTGCATGACACGCTGCTTGCAGAAGTCTCAGACTTGGGGGTAAAACAGAGCACCAGTTTTAGGTGTATGTTACGTGGTACATGGAGGCCGCTCATTCCACTGTTAGAGGCACATGGACACAGAAAAACAGTGTTAGACCCAGCATTAGCAGCTGATCATTGCCATGATGGGAGAGATTTATCCTGTAGCACCAAATATTAAAGCCTTTACATAGTATGCAACCTGCTCAATAAACCCAAGATCAGGAGACACAGACACCTGTAGAGATGATAAATAAAGCCCAATAAAAAGACAGAGTTACAAAGACATCTTTAATTTCCATCATGAGACCTAGACCCAGGATGGAGGCTCTGTTCTATGTGCCCCACAGTCATCACTACCCTCTTCCTTTAAAGGAATTCTCACCTCAGAAACCCAGCACCCTCTGGAGCGAGAATTGTGAAATCTCTCGTCAGGCCTCAGAAAAGGCCAGCAGAGAGCACCAAGCCTAAACTACGAGTCTGAAGTTATTTGAAGACAAAAGCACACACACAAAAACCTCCCATTTAAAACATGGGTTATAAAAGCCAAACAGTTGTGTGCAGTACTGTGATCGAATGCCATCCTTATTCCATCACAGCTTGAAATAGATTGGGTAACAGGCAAACAACTGTAAAAACCCCGAGCTTCTGCCAATGAACACGCAGCAGGCAGCGGCACCGTGCTGGCTCGCTTCACTTCCAGCACTGTGGCGTTTCTCCAAGGAAAGCCTCCATTGTGCTTCAGGAACACACTGACTGTCAATACATCCAGAGGAACCTTGCTGGTAAACTTTACATTGCAAAGGCTCCACAGGCCCCAGCACTACAGGCTGAGCATGCCCAGACCTCAAGAGCACCCTCAGCTAACAGGACATAGGCAAAAAAGCCCTTATTCCATTTACCCAGTCCATAAGACAAAAGCTAGGCACATGATTCATGATCTTCCCAGATCTTCTGAACCCCTCTGTCAAGCCTAGGTAGTTCTCCAATTTTAGCTGCTGCCTGCACAGGCTTTGTTAGTGCTGGAGGCTGAGGCTTTGTACCGAGCCCCAGGAGTTCAGTACATTCTGTTCAGAGTGCCAAAGGCACTGAATAACCACTTGCATTAGCATTTGCCTAAACATAGCCTAAACATATTGCGAACAAATAGCAGGAATAAGTTTAGCACTTGAGGCACAATTAAAAGCTAAAAACACCCATCAATAATTTGGTCCTTTTCCAAAAAGACCAGAAAAAGCCAGTAAGAATAAGAATAATTGAAACAGTATTTTTGTACTGCAGCAAAAAACCAAAGAATAAAAAGGTCGAGATGTTTGCCAAGAACTTTAAAACCTATTTTTAAACAGTCAGTACATTTTATGAGCTTATCTGTAGATAAGATAAGCTGCTAAATACCATTTCTGGGGTTTAGACTTTTTGCTACAGGCATGTGCAATCTCTGTCACTGCCTGAGCCTGGCTGCTTTCCTCTGTAGCCGCAGCAGGATCGCAGAGGTAGCCAGCCTCACAGTAGAGCTGCTGCATTATGAATCAGATCATGCTCACCAAGGAAAGGAGGCTGGAGTGTTGAGGGTGGGCTTGAGAGAGCCAAGAGACTCGGGGTGCTATTCTTGGCGGCACCAGCGATTCACCGCGTGACCTTGTGAGAGTGACTTAATCACTGCATGGATCAGCTTCCCAGCCTCTCTGTGTCAAACCGCAGTGCTGCAAACACCCTGGAGGCTGCTCGCTTTAGGGAAGGGAGAAACAGAATGAGACTATATGAAAAAGAAAGGAAATAATGAAGTGCATGAGGATGCAGTCACATTGCTGATTTCAAAGGCAGCTTGGACTGTGTTTGGAACAAAGGCTCTAACCCATGTAATAAAAGAGAAATAAAGTGTTAAAAAAAGGAGCAGCATCCCCATCCCCTTAGTTATTTTATCCCTCTGGGCATTGGATGAGGCAGATATTACTGTAATTGAACACCTGTGAGGTGTCTGGATGCTGCTATACCTGATGAGATTCATCCTCCCAACGTCCCTGCATGAGGGGAGGAGGAGGCCGAGCCCTATTTGGTCTGGAGTTGGTGTACAGAAGAACACTCCCACAGTTAAAGACAGCCCCTGTCGCAGTATGTGTGATGTGCACCAGTGATGTTTTACTGCAGCTCTGCCTGGTAACAGCACAGGATACAGCCCACCAGTGGCAAGAGAAATCCCCACTCATTACTGTTGTGAGCTCACCCTGGGCAGCAGGGTGCAGTGCTGACAATCCCTGCCCATGGGCCCTCCAGCCAGTCCAAGGCACGGCGGGGTGTCAGCTAGGCTGCCTAGTCACCAGGAGTTTCACTGAAACCATCTCAGCCGTGCCAGATAGCAAGTCACTCGATCTGGCACACCCTGTATCGCCTGCAATCATCTCTGCCATAGGCATGCAACAGTCTCTGGAAGGAAGCACCCCATGAATGCTGGAACCCGACAGGTTCTTGGTCCATGCAGTATTCAGTGGGTAAGTGCGGCCGAGGGTCCCTTCGCTCTGCTGACAGAGTACAGGGGGCTGCTACAATGGCCAATCCCGCTCCATCCCAATCTAACAACAGGCACCTACAGTCCCACTCACTCTCACTTTCTGTCTGGTTGCACAAGATTGCTTCGGCTGCTGCCCAAAGCTAAGATCCAGCTCTAGGTGACTTCAGGAAGCCATTAACTCTGCTGCTGCACCGCAGCAGGATTTCATTCCTCTGTAACAGAAGGCTCCAACTTGGACATCTTACCCCCACATCCTCACTTCAGGATCACAACACACCGCAGATCACACCTGGAAACTGCCTATTTAATCCTAGAGGTCTTTTCCAACCTAAACAATTCTATGGGTCTGTAAGACTGCTCTGTAAGAAGGCCCCAGCTTTCACTGCAATAAATGGGAGCTTCCACGGTGGACAAACCAGTCACCGCCTGGTGTGTTCTGGGGCAGGGATTGTTTGTTTCATATCTACATTCACAAAACCATTGTCATCAGTTATGTATGTCTGTGTCAAAGCTGTTTTCCAAAATACTGCTAGCCACAGCAACAGAGAACACAACTGCCATCTGATTACCACATCCAGTTTCAAAGCCCAGGCAGATCCTAGATTGCATCCTGCAGCCTGGATTCACAGCTCCACCTCAACATGCCACCACATGCTTTATTGGAATGAGCTGCCTCCTCTTCCTGTGCACCACATAATCTCACACTCGCTGTTTTCACGTCTTTACTTCTAGGTTAGCTATACCTTTGTTGAGCAGAAATACTGCAATTCCAAGGAAAGTAACAGTGACAAGTCACTTCAAACAGTGACAGTAGCCATGACTGCTAACACATGGCACAGCAAGGCTGCTGAGCAGGGACTGTCATTACCATTTTACAGATAGGAGAATAAACCCTTTCTGAAGGCAAGGCTGCAAACTGGCACTTTCCAAGTGACCAGATTAGTTGCTTTTGAATGCCAATAATCACTTGTGTTTGCTCTCCATTTACCACGCTAATCCCACGTGAGCAGGTGTCAGTGACTCGCTCTCCCTTCTGCCCCTAAACAGCCACAGATCTTCTCATCTCACCCCTTGATCAGTCACCAAACACCCTGTTACTGGACAACTTCTCTGGCAAATCAGTTACACGATTAACTCAATTTGAATAAACTCTGTACCTCACCCAGACTGAAGTCCCCTCCTGCTTCTCCAGAGGGTTTTGTGTGCCTCATAAAGGCCCATTGGTTCCATCAAGTCTCTCTTCATTGCCAAAAAACCTGTTTATAAAGCTCCAAAGCCGCACAGATTACAAAAAACCTAATGTACACAAAATCATGTGTGCCACTGGACTGCCATGCCTGATGGGATCCTGCTCCTGGCACAGGTCAGGGACTCGGTGTGGGTCTTGGAACCAGTCTGCCTTGAAGCAGCCAGCAAAGTCAGCCACAGCGTGAACCTACAGCACAGAAATTCTCTGCACTGCTGTCCTCATCACTGGGTGCAAGGCAGTTCTCCCCACTGCCAGACACTCTCCACCCGAAGACTTAATTTCCGGGAATTCCTGGTGAAGATCAATGAGCAAGGGAGAGGCTGAGACAGTGGCTCAAACCCTTCTGGTTCATAGGACCCAATTCTGGCCACCACACACAAACCCAGTTTTAGTTTTGCTGCCTCTCACATTTAGAGCAGCCTCCATGACAAGCATGTGCTGTGATTCCTCCAATTCCACAGTAACCTTACCTGTTAGTTCTCTATCTGCACATGGATTCCAACCTCTTCACCACAGCCAGAAGCAGGATTTTTTTTCCTAGGATTTGCTAAATCTTTTAATCTTCTACCTCTGAAATCTGTAATTCTACTTTTTAAAGTCCATATTCATGAAGGGAGATGGAAGTGACCAAACTGCTGATACCAGGGACAGAAGAAATCCTATTTTTCATTCTTCAGCTGCACTTTATGGCATGTCATTTTACCGTTGCCAGCCAGGGAAAGGCTTACATAAGAGTTCACGCAGAGATTGAAGTGATTTACAGAGCATTTCACTAACAGAAGAACACCTTGCAGAAACTGGGAAGGAACAGGATTTGTGTACAGTGCTCTGCTGGGGAACAGGACAGCAGTCAGGACCGGTGTGAACTCAAGATTTGGCAATACTAAACATCACTAAATACCAGAGAGACTGGTACATGCTGGAGAGCGTAATGAAGAGGCACGAGGATGATGAGGGTGTAGAAACACCTGACATACAAGGAGAGGCTGAGAGACCTGGGAGAATGCTTTGAAGAGAAGAGCTGGACTAAATGATCCCTGTAGGTCCCAGCCTCAGCTGTCCTTCGGTTCTGTGAGAAATAGGGAGAATGTGATTTGTTTCGTCTAGAAGAAGAAAGCTGAGTGGGCATAACAGATCCTTTGGCAAACAGAGATCCAGATTTCTTCCTTCCAGTACAGATCAAGAAGAAACAGGCTAGTTTTGGGGAATGAAGATGTAGGTTAAATTTCTACAGGTAGTGCTGGAGCAGACAATGGAATGACATCCGCAGCCAATTCAAAGAAGAAAAAAGGTTAAGAGCCATCAGGATAGCCAAGGTATCCTGCTTCAGAGGGGACCTGACTTGGCACCACATTTCACTGATTTAAAAGAGAGCTACCCCCTGCTCCCCAATCTCCTGCTCCTCCACAAGCCCAAACTGCCGTGCTCCAACTTTTTTTGTGTCTATAGCATGTGAAAGGCACTGAAATGGCTTTGTAAAGGCTCACAAGAACAATGCATCTTTTTAGAAATACTATTCCAGTTGCAGTGGTAGTTTTCATTATTTCAGAGCTAGAAGAGCTGATTTTAAAAAAAAAAAATTGAAAGTCACAACCTTCTGAAAGCTGGAAACTCACATTTTCCCAATTTATACTCTATGTTCAATGAAGACACAAGTTAATCCAGTCTATGAATCCCTCAAAAACTGCTTGAAGTTTTCAAAAATTATTTTTCAGTTCATTTAGGTAAAGCTAAAATCGACAGAATTGTTACATGCTGTTCAAATACCTTTGGTTCATTACAACCCTGGTTAAGCTGTGGCCACTTAAACCCACCTCTGAGCCTCTCTCCCGTGGGCACTGAGGCCAGCATCTTCCTGTCTGGTTCTTCTCTCTCATCCTTTAATTTGAGACACCAAACACTAATGTTCTGACTCCAAAGATTTGGGTCTTGGCCTCAGTTTCACATGGTAAGAGAAGTGAAAGTGATACTACTACTACTAAGCACCAGCAATTTCTTTATTGAAACAAGAGGTTGGGCCCCATTCTCTGCTGAACTAGACACTGGAAGAGACTGGCAATAAAAAAATCTGGTCTCAGGACTCTGATGAATTTAACTTGTTAGTAACTTGTTAGAAATGTGCATACTGCACATCTAAGCAGCAATCAAATACCCTAAAAACACCCTAAATCAGCCTGAGAACAGAAAATGGTTGCCTAACCAAATATTACCTTCATTCCAACCAAAGCCTGCATTTTTTTGTTACATTGAAAATGGTGAATTTGCTTTCAAAAGCTTACAGCTTCCAAACTCTAAAGTACACTAGCAAAAATAGTCAGTTTAATTACCTAGAAGCCAAACTTGGGTAAGTAAGTAGTGCACAAATGGACTACCTACCTGAAGCCCTGCTCCGACATACACTATTCACTGAATCCACCTTTGTTTGCTTTTTGGTATTTTTAAGTGTTCCTTTATTTTAGTCTACATTTGTCTTAACAAATTTATCTTCAATACAGGAAGAGGTTCTCCTACTAAGACCATTTCTACTTTTGTGCTGAAGTAATGGAGGAAATCAGGAGAATATATCGTTTTAAGTATATTCCAAACACTCAGCCCCACCTTGTCCTTTAGAAGCACCTGACAAGTGACATTAGTCAGTGCTGCTCTATGCTCCATCACCATCTGTTTGCAAGAGCTGGAATGCTCCGTGCACAATATAGGATGCAATAGGGCAGCAGTCACTAGGACAGGAGACAAATGAACACGGACACTTGTGTCTGCCTAGCTGGGTGGGGAGGATCCATTTGTACACATTTTTTTTAAAACAGCAGATAAAGTCTATGGCTACAAATACAAAACCAGCTTTTCAGGTGGCAGCTTTTAGGGAGCTGGCAGTGAAGCACAGCCTGTTTTGGTGGCTAACACCTGCTTGTTGATGACAGAAAGGCACAACCAGATGATGCAGCTGCTGCAGGACACATCTGATCAGAGCAGCCTTGCACTCAGTCAGTGAACAAACCACCCATGCACAGACATCTCCTGCTGCCCACATGCCTGCTATGCATTTGTCCAGTGCTCAGTCCCACGGGGCTGATCTTTGGGGAGATCCCACAGCTTCTGGAAGCACAAATCATCACCACAGATCACTGCCGTTGGTCCTGCTGATGTCACGCTGAGCATCAGGGCAAACAGCTGACTGAAAGGTGCTTTACTTTGACCTAGCAGACCGGTAAACTGGGGTTGAAACTACTCAAAGGTAGAAAATAGATAGGCAAAGCCAACTAAAACCAAGTTATCTTATGTAAAACATCAGCTGTTCCCACTAACATGGCTGACAACTGCTGGCCTGTCTCCATAAGCAGGGACTATTGCTGATCTCTCCAGCACTAGCCTGGCAAACTGGAGGGGTTGTGCAAACTGAGTCACACTTGAGAGCGAGCAGAGATCTGTCCTGCCTTTTTGATAGTGGAAATAAAGCAAAGCTTCACAAGGAAGGATGTTATGGGCCACAGTCCACACATAACATTAGCAAGTGGAACATGTGGCAGCCGGGGAGGAACATTGCTGTTGCACAGTGGAGACCCAGGGCTCCTCTCACTGCTTCCAACGCCCTCTCTCTGTCAGCATGGCCCCATGGCAGGGATAGACGGTTCTGTGGCAGGGCAGGACAGCTCTGCTTCCAGGTGGAATGGCAGCACCGGGACTTTCTCCATACTGAGAGGTGAAACAACTCTACATCAGCTGGTGTAATGCATTTCTATACACTTCTATTACAGCCTGTACTGTCCAAAGACCCAAGTTGTTGCCAAGATGCAGATTCAAATTAACTCAAAGTAAAAATAAATATCAGTCACTGCTTTACAATTCAAATTCATGTGAAGAAGCCAAACTCTGAATGCAAAATTAGATCAACCCAGATTCACAACCAGATCTTGTACATAAACAGACCAAGTTTGCTCAGTCTTGGATTTGTGCCATGTTAAGTGTTTTTTTAGTCTTGCCATGCTCATCCTAAGCCATGGACCCAGGGGTGCAATATATCTGATGTGCTACAATCACACGCGTACCGCGGTGTTTCCCTTGTATTTCTGCTCTCTCTCCCCACACGCACAAGGGTGTTGCAGATACAGTGTTTGGAATAGCCCTACCTGCTTCAGGGCTTCACCTCACAGCTGTCTCCATGGTTTATAGCACTGCCAGGCTACAACTATTCCACCTGTATTTGTCATGCCAAGAGTCCATCTCAAATGGAAGTATTTGGACTTGTGAAAAACAAATCAGGTAGTTTTAAGAACAGGGAATAAGACAGTGTTTTAATTAGACAAACAGTAACCACTGCAGCCTCAGCAGAGCGTTTGGCAGATGAGGAACCAGCAAGCCACAGAGGAACAAAACCCAGAGAGAAGTCCTGTGGAATGACTGTACTGCACACACAATGCAAACTCTGCCTTGAGGAATTATGTCAGAACAAGGTTAAATATTTCACTGAGACTAATACTTCCCATTTAATTTATTTTTATAAATCAATCTGCATAATGTATGCTGGCATCCTTTATGTTTCAATTTTGCTTACAGTAATAACACTAACTCTGCAAATCATCCTTGGCTGTATGTTATTTTTACATCCAAGAGCACCGAGTGAGAGAAGCTTGGCAGGAGAGATCTGACTGAGAGAGAGAAAAAGCATTGTACTTCCCAAACATAGCAGAACAAACCTGATTTTAAAGCAGTAGGATGAAAATGATTCAGCCTCCAGTTAAAATTAGAGGTATGGTGAGATTGATACTGCAAGAGAAGTACTGAATTAAATGCATTTTTACTTGACTCAAACAAGCTTTCTTTTATTAGTCCCTGGTAAATGAAATACTAGCAACTTTAAAAGTCAGTGAAACAGTCAAATCCGCAAGGTGTTTCATGGAGCAAGTGCCACCTGCCATCGCCACCACTGCAGGAAAGCCAGCGGTGACAGAGCATGGGAGCCGCACGGGGCAGATGCCACGGGTCTGGCTCCCTGTGACACTCCAGTCAGTCATCCCCTGCCTCTAGTGCTGGCATGGGAGGACAAGGCAAGGCCGGGATAAAAAGAGAAGTGGCAGCACCGTGCCACACACATGCCTGCTGGCAGCGGCACCTGGGGCTCCTGTCAAAAGCCTTTGCAGCTGCCTTTGCCTGCGCCAGCCCGTTTACTGGAATGGTCACGGTGGTTTCCCCCAGGCCCCCTCTTCCTCCCAGCCACCAGCAAGTGGCCGCAGCCCCAGCACCCACTCCCAGCTTAGCGGGGAGAGGCCGTGGGCAGCCAAGGCCCCATCTCCCGCTCCTGGCAGCAGCAGCCATGGAGCGGCACGAGCCCTCAACAACCACAGCCTTGCTCGAGTCAAACACTGACACCGCTTGCACAGCCATGAGGCACCTGGCTCAGAACCACCCTGACACCGTTTTCTGTATCTTCTGTTGCTCCGTTGTGCTCAAGAGACAGACACACAGTAGTTCTGGAGCCTCGTATAATGAATAATTACTGAACCTCACCCCAAATATGTATATGTATATGTATATGTATATGTATATGTATATGTATATGTATATGTATATATTTTTAACAGACATAAAGAAATATAAAACCCACAAACATTTTGAATGCTAGATGAAAAAAAGCATTAACTGGAAGAGTTCACTAAACCAAATAACCAAATCAAGATATTCCCATTCCCCTCCTCCCAGATGCACTATTTACAGCCATCAGGAATGTGTCACTGCTCAGCATTCCGACCCACTGCCTCCGCAGGCTTTTCCTTTCTCCAGCAGGAAATCCTCCAGCTGGCCCTACTTTGTTCTGTAGCACATTTTAAATTCAGCTTCTTTGCATCAATTGAATGTAGGTGCATGCAGGCATTTGGTACCTGCACGTGGGTGCTCCTCCTGGTGAGATTTCCTTACTTGCAATCTCCTTACAAGCAAATTAAAAGAAAAAAAAAAAAGAAAATAGTAATTCCTTCAGCGATTTTTCTGCCCTTCTGCAATATACACACACACACAATTCTTAAAGAAATGCAGAAAACAACAGCCACCAAAGGACTCTGCATCTCCCAACTTGGATTGACCAAGTCCTGCCTAAGTTTATGTTGAAGGGTTCACTCAAATAAGTGTTGCAGATTTCTCCCTAACAGGAATTTTTTTTATTTCCCCGAGCCTTTATGCTTAGAAGCAGAATTATTTGCAAGTTGGTGTCATATAACACCATGGGCCAAATGTTACCCTGGACATCGATTCTGTGGAAAGTTAAGCAAATGCATATTGTGTCTCTCCCAAGTTTTCTTGGGGAAGCACCATGCCCATGATGGGCACTGGGCTTTCAGGGGTAAGCGGCTTGATTCCGAGGGCAGGGGGCCTCAGGTTCTGTTCCAGGGACAGAAAGGAGGCACAAATTATGGGTGAGCAGGAAAACTAAACCCTCAGTTTGGCTGTGGGTAGAGCCTGAGGGTGTGAATCACTCCTGTTTCAGAAGCAGTACCCTTAGCCTGGGGCTAAAAGAAGCAAAACAGGGAGTAAGGTAAGAGACTTTGCTAGGCAGAGTATCCTTGGTTGGGTTTTGTTTGGTTTGGTTTGTTTGTTGTGGATGTTTTGATGCTTGACAGCTATTACCGCTAAATAGCAGAACCTGTGACAATACCGAGAATATAATTGCTTTGCCCTAAGACCATGAGCAGTATTTTCACCAAATAAGAATGGACGTGTTGGGTTGTTTTAATTCCTGGTATAGTTGGGCATGTCTTATCTCTGGCTCAAAAAAATGGAAATGCATAATGAAAGCAGCCAGTTGTCTTGTAGGTAACTGAACACAATTCCCACCACAGGATAGGATTCTTGGCAAGATGTGGTATCAGTACAGGGAAACTCAGTACTGCTAGCTGAATAGAACTGTCAAATTTCTTTCTGCAAAATGTTATGTCTACAACTACTAGAAATAGCACAGCTGAGTGATAAAACTTTAAAAAGTGTGAAAAAATATTTGCTTTATTTTCAAGTCTGTTCGCCTTGTGAACCTGACAGCATTTTGTTTTCTCAAAGTCATCTATCGTGCACAAGGACATGAAACTTTTCACTTTACAGCACTTTTTCACCCCCTACACCTGTGTTCTCATAAACAGCAGCAGTGCTTAAACAGATTCTGCAGCAGCTTGTACAGGACTGAGAAGGCAGGCTTGTTGGACACTTTAATCTAAGAAGAAATAGGAATAAAATAACCTTATATAAGAATGTTGCCCTTAAAACACTGAAATGTTCTTTAATGTCTGCTGGATGAGGCCTGGCCCTACAAAGACTGAAAGAATTTCACATTGCCAGAACCTTCCTTCCATGAATAGGCACTGATTTCATGTAATAGGATCAGATCTTAGACAACACTATTTTAACTATATGAAGAACAAGCATGTCTAAAACACCTTAACCCTCCAGCTGAGGCTACATATACTTTAAAGCCATTCTAATATATGCATAAGTAATGTGTATATTACTCAGCCATTGGTAAACAGCGAGTGTTGCAGTAACCCTCATGTCACTAATTTTATTACTGTACCAAAACATGCTACTGTAAATTAACTAGTACATTATGGAGTGTCATAAATAATTAAAACTGTAACTGGCAAAATGAATGAAGCAAGAACATTCTGTAACCCAGTGTTCTTCCTACCTGACTTCATAATTTTCTAATTTGAGTAAAGCACTAAATCTGATTCTGTCTGAGCACAAAAAGGAATTTGTTCATATCACTTACTAATTTGAAAAATTAGTTCTTGGTTGAAAAGGAATTGAAACATGTTAAAACCTCCACATAAGCCATTCTATGATAGAACATCTATCTATATGCCACACAACACAAACTGCTCCCTTGTCATCCTTCCCAGGTCCCGAAGTAAAGCCAGAGCACATCGCAGCAAGTGAGAACCACTCAGGACAAAGCTCTGCTGCCAATGGTGGGACATCAAGCCCTAAGAAGGAACGCATCCTACCTGGTCTCAGAGGATGTGGGAAAGAGATGGGCTTCTCCAGTCACTCCAGCTGACACAACTTGATGCTTGAGGTGGTGAGCAGGAACTCTCTGCCTTCCAGCAGCCAGGCTCTCCCACAGCAACACCTGCTGTACAGCACCATGGGCAAGGATGACTGCAGCATGCAGGGCAGAGGCAGGAGAAATAGGTTCTGCTGTGGCACATGAAGTGAGAGCACTTCAGCCTTTGACATCTAGAGGTGAGAAGAGACAGGTGAACAGCACAGGAGTGACATCACTGTATCTTTTACAGGGATTTTTAAAGCAGACCAAAGGTGCTTTTATGCAAGTTGGTAGAACTTGCTGCTCCATTACTTCAATCAATAGGAAGTGTCAAATTGTTTTTGCAGAAGTTTTCTATTGTTCAGTATTGTTTTGCTTTTTAATTTTCATTTTCTAGTTTCACTGCAATAACAAGTCACTTTTTGTAGACAGACATAAAAGAGGCTGACAGACAACGTCTGCTGCTTCATTGTCTCCAGGTGGATTCCATATTCTGCTCCTTCACTTCTCTCAGCTTCCTGCTCTGTCTTCTCTGAAGTACCACGGAGCCTTCTACCTGCCTATTTTTTTAAATTTTTAATTTGTTGGTGTTTATTTACTGGACAAAAAGCTATATCAATTATCTGTTTATGCTGCCTGAGCTCGCCCTGACTTTCATTGGAACAGAGCACCATCCCTACCAACATGCCGGGGCCAGACCTTGTGTGGCATCCTGACCATGCAGCCCCATACCCCTCCAGAGCAGTGGGAAGAATGCTGAAGGGTGGTGGCCCCAGGATGAACTCTCAGGGAGAAATCCCTGTGTGGATAGAGCTCTGACCTTGTTTCTGTAGCCTCCAAGAAAGGGGTTCCTACATCTCTGGAGCCCACCACAGCATAGAAGGATCCTTAGCAGCACTGGCTTGGGCGGGTCCCTGGGCAATCCTGGGCTGCTGGCTGGCTGGTGGGCTGCACACATTGCCCCAGCAGGGGGAAAGGGGAGAGGCAGAAGGGAAAAGCTTCATCTCTCTGCATAAGCCTGACTTGTGCAGTTACACTGCAGCAGATGGAAATCTTTGGGGACAACAATCCCCCTGCTCCACAGGGTAAGGCAGCTCCCCCTGGCACGGCAGGGGCGGGCACAGCAGTGAGAACAGCCCAGGGGAGAAGCTTATTTAGAACTGCCCTTTGACAGTGGTAAAAAGGATCCTCCACCCATCTGTCCTGCCCATCCTGGCTATGGCACCCTCCCTGGGAGGCTGAGCAGGGGACCCACAGCTTGTTCCTAGTACAGACAGCCCAAAGGCCACCCCAGGGAGTCTCGGGACCATGTGAGGAGCTTTGTCAGGCACTGGGAGATGCTGGAGAGAATGGGATGCTCCTGCAGGGATGCACTTCCCCAGGAGATCTTGAGTTCTGGACAAAATCATGTAGCTGAGATTGCAATACCACCCTGGAAATTGTAATACTGCCATGGAAAAGGACACCAGGGGGTTGCACTGGGTATAAGCAAGGACAGTTTCTAGTTCTCACTTTTTTATAATAATGATGGATTAATCCTGTTCTTGCTAATCTGCCAGGACAGAACAGCTGACATAAGACTCCTCCAAGCTGCAACGGGTGTTCCCAGCTGCAGGAGCCAGCGGTTGTTAAGCACACAGTTAACTCCCACAGACCAACTATTTCCTTCTTTTTTTTTAATAACCGTTTCTTTAGGCAAGTGTCTCCTGGTATTTTAAAAATTCATTTTAATCAATTTAAAATTAATAACAAACCAGCAAAATCCTTAGGGTCTGAAAGCTCCAATCTCTGCCACTCTGGAAGTGATGAGTCAGCCACAGCGTGGCGGCCATGGAGCGGCTGAGGGCCGCCCATGAGAGCTGCACGCGCTGAATTAGGTCACTCGGTTTGCTATTCATGGAGCGGTGGCTGTCCCTGCCATTCTGAGGAGAGCTGCTGCGCTCCAAGGGTACTGCCACAGCACTTCGCTGCTGCTGCTGCCGTGGCTCTGTCCTGTGTACTTACCAGGTGGGAGCACCACGATGGAGCCTCTCCAAGAGGAGGGAAAGGACAGTGGCTGCAGGACACAGCACACACAGAGTCCTGTCCTGCTCCCACAGTGCTGCATGGTGTCCCCTTAGGTTCCTGCCCTGGTCACTAACCCATGCTCTGCTTGGGCCAGGACCAGGAGCCAGCAGCGCCCAGAGCCAGACTTCTGGCTTCAGCCTCTACCCAAACCATGGCTCACACCCAGGCCCCGCACCACTCACTTCCCAAGGGAACACATGCTGCCTGGGTACTGGAGCAGACCCACTGTGCTCCCTAACGAATCACCTGGGTCTAATAGCGATTCCATGGTCCCAACAGGCAGCTCCTATGGCAGCTCCCCAGGGAGATTAAACCTGAGCTGCTGCTTTGTACATTGATGCAGCACATGAAGAATAGCAGTTCCCACCTCATGTGCCCACAGCATGCGAGTCATGTCGGTGGGTTACCTGTGTGTCTGCAGGTCACCATGGTGCTGGGATGCCAGCACCCAGCAGGGCCAGCCTGCACAGCAATGGGAGGCTGCATCTGTGGCTCGTGGGCAGAAAGAAATACACTGCTCCAATCCCCACACCTAGTGGCATGGGATGAGGCAGGCTGAGGAATCCTTAGAATGCTCTTGTGGAATGGAAGTTCCTGGTCTGCTGCAGGGGAGCAGGAGCAGGACCATCAGAAGAACAGAAGCCCCTGTAGCCCACAACATCCCTGAGCTCAGTCCTCTGCTTGCTAACAAGGTTTGGGCTCCCCAGCAGACCCCTTCCTGGGTGCCCTGAGGAAGGGCACCAGGACCCCTGGCAACCAAAGGCTGTCATGAAAGCACATGGTGTGACTGCTGCTCTTGTGGCTGGGAGGAACAGACAGAAGGGCTGTGTGCAGCCCTCCTGGGCACAGCCAGGCTCTGCTGGAAACAGGAAGGCTGCTCATCAGCTGGCAGCTACCCTGAAACACAGGTCTGGATCACCACCAGCCTATAGCACTTATTTGAATACATTTGACAGCCAGCACCACCTCTGCCTCCCTGCCCAGCTCCGTTCTGGTGTGGGAAGAAATGACCAGCTAGGAAATCAAAGACATCAGCTTGGCATCCCTTGCCCCGGCAGCTGCCCAAATGCTCTGCTTGTGCTGCTCAATTTCATTCCTGGGTGTGGTTTGCCTGATGCCAGTTATTCCTCCCCGGTGCCACAGCCTCGGTGACAGGACTAGGCAGCTCTCGGCTGGGCTGTATGGCGGGGGCAGAACACGGAGAACTGCTTGCGCTCTCCCAGAAGCAGTTTCACTTCCCATGCAAGCAGTGGCTTCAACTAACAAGATGCTCTTTGGCTAGAACTTGTAAAAGGAGCTTATCCATATTAAAAAAAGAAAGAAAGATCTTCTGTCTAAAACTTGTTCTTTACTAACAAGAGGTTTGGACTGAATCCATTTAAGAGAAAATTTTACAAGGGCCTTATGCTGAAATTAATCAGTAGAAAGAACTGAAAAGAGCCCAGGGCATTTGTGAGGGGCTTACCCCAAAAAGTAAGTGGTTGGTTTGTTTGTTTTTTAAGAAAATCAAACACTCTTTCTTTTGGCATTAACGTAACAGAGCAGTAAAAATTTATCAGTAGCACTGCATTAGCCTCCTCTAAACACACTGAACAACTGCTCCCTTAGCTAGATCAGTTGCTGGAGCAATTGTTAGTCACCACTATCACATCTGAAAGCAGAAACGAATTCCTCACTAATGCCCTGAAGGACAAAGGATCTTCTCTGTGACAAGGGCCTGTACCTGTACAGTGCCAGGTGTCTGGACTGTAGTCCCAGTGTGCTGACACACGTGTCCACACAGACAGCCTGTTGCTCCTTCGGGACAGGTAACACTTCGGTGGCAATAAAGTTACTCTATGAATCACTATTTTTTCACTTGCAACAAGTAAAAGAGCCCATGTCCTACAGTCAAGGTAATCACAGCAACATGGAGCTCTTCTAGGCAGAAACACAACAGCTGCTCAGCATCAGCATCGTTATGTAGGACTCAGATGCTCTGCTGTATTTGGAATATATCGCAATAGCAGGCAGGTAATTCTGCTGTGTGGCCTGTGAAAAATGGCACGGAAAGCAATACAGGAAAAAAGTTGTAATTATTAAAATGGGTTTGTTTTGATACCAGCAGAACAAAAGCCTGCCTGAGTAAACCAGTTTTTAGCTTGTTATTTTTACAAATGGCCCTTAAGGAATAAAATTGCTGCTGTTCTCCTGTGCCTCTGCCCTGAATTTGGCAATATTCACATGGGAGCAGGCAAAACCAGCCAGAGGCACCAGGACCCCCGGGGAGCCCAGTGGAGACAGAATTCACCAGCTCCGGTCCCACACTACTCAGCCAAGAAAACCCAAAGGGGACCCCCACAGAAAGTGTCTGAAGCCTGATGAGATGATTGCTACAACTCTGCCACTCAGTACATGGCCAAACACACTTCATTTAGCCAGGAAAACAGGAAAAGCAGCCACATTCTTCTGCTAAGGAGAGGAAGCCCTGATCCAGTGACCTTCACCAACTGAGAGCTGGTTCCCTGCAAAAGGCTGGGTTGGAAGTTCCCCACAGCACAGGTTTTCCATGCTCCTGGCAGGTTTTCTCATGCCAGTCATGCTGGAACTAGCTCAAGCACAAGTGTTCTATGACCTGGGAAGACAAAGAGAAGAGCCATCAGAGGCGGCAGGACCAGGCTCACTTGAGTCCAATTGCTGCTCTGGCAAATGTCCTCTTCCTCACAACAGCCTTCAGAAGGGTCCAGTCACTTCAGGGACTTGGAGCTCCAGCATTCCTGTTTACCAGCTGCCTGAACTCCCAAGTGCCTGTTTTTCTGCAACTACAGTCTCCAGAGATCCAGAAAAAGATCTTCTGAACACCATGGGAAGCACATCTATCCTGTTGCTGCAGGGCAGTCCAGTGCCCATGTCCTGCCTAAGCCTCTCGTATCCAAGGAGTGGTTTTGTCTCTGCCAGACGGGTGCAACGTGACAAAATGCCTGCTCACCTATTAATATTCAGCTGTGATAGACACAAAAGATTTTGGCTCACACCCTCATTTGCTCACTGAAGAGAAATCAAAATGAACCAAAATGGCTGAACATTTTGTAAATTAATAAATATTGAAGCTCCGCTTCCCTGGATGGCTACAGAGTGACAGACCTAGTGCAATGGCAAATGATAGAATAGGTCTGTAAAGTTTAGGTGTGAGATTTCAAAAGACCTTCCTCTAATGTCCCAGACCAAGCATAACAGGCATTCCTGAGGCAAATAACAGATTTATTTAAAAAAACAAGCAAAGCTTTCTTTATCTATCAAAAAGCAGGTAAGAAGAGAATACAATGACAACTTCTGTGCAATCTCTGCAGGTCATGTCTAAGGGTACCCCACAAATGCTCCCTGCCCTTCTGAGGCCTTCGGGACACCCCACCTGTCCCTATCCTCCTGCTGGTCAGCACAAAGCCCCTGAAGAAGACTGAAATTCAAAGTCAGATTTTGTAGTGAAGCAACAAAACAATATTCAGTGCTTCAATGACAAAATCTGTTTTGAGTGTCACCATTTTGGTTCCCAACTTCAGTTTCTTTTATGACTACTTCAGTGCTTGGACAAGAGTTTTGACTAAACCAGTCTCTTGCTGATAAGACCATGGGCACCCAAGAACAAAACTAAATCTCCTTCCAGTTACTTCTGTGAAAGGAAAAGATGGTCTTAAATTTCTAATATGTGTGTGTGGCCTGTGAGACATGGTGCCTGCTAAACGAAAAGTATGAACACTACATTTTCAAAGCTCATTTTTATTTGTTTCTATTTGTTCAATATTTTCAAGAGTAACACATGGAGGAAAAATGAAGTGACTTATAACAGATAATTCTGAAATGTTAGCTTTGGTAGCACAAAGTGAAAATACAAATGTATTCTTGCATGAGCACAATGAACAGAAGGGGTGGTCATCTCCACTGCACCCTGAAATATAACAACGTACTTTGTTCAGAAATGGCATTACCTTTATTCAGCTCAGCCTAGGCATTAGCTTAAATATGCAGCACACTTCCAGTATATTTAACTTACAGCAACTTCCGCCATGAACCTGAGAGTACATTAAAGGGTGCTAGTGATTATAATGCACATACTAGATCAAGGAGATTCTGCTGCAGTATTTTAATTTTCATTTAGATTAAATTTAAATTATAATTTACACCACTCTGCTAAAAAACAGGGAAAGAGGTGCTGTAAGTGTAGCAGCAGGCATGCATATCTTCATGTATTCTTCCCTACTTTTAACTTCTGGTTAAACTTAACAGACTTCCAAGTGCAAGTAGATTGAAGCTCCATCTAGTGCCAGGGGCCGGGAAGTTACTGAGAGAATTTCACTCCAAAACCAGCAAACATACTCAGAAAACTGTGGAGGAGCAGCAGCCAGCCTGGCATCCCAGAGCTGTCACACACAGGTGACAACACTGTGGAATTGCTCTCACAGTGTAAGAAGGCTTCATTTTAAAGCTGCAGTACCTTAGGCCAAGCAGAGACCACAGCACTGCCTGGACAGGGACACAGCACCCAAAACATGTGCCCACCACGGTGAGAGGGGTCCCTGCGCCCAGCACCTCACTCCGCACTGTACTCCATCACCTTAACCAACACGTTCTGCACGGCTCCTCTCTTTGGATCCAGGGAACTGGGATGTTCCTGGTGCATCCCAATTCACCCTGATAACCTCTATCCAAAACCAGGCCATCAGTGGTTCTGACATGCCCTCCCTCTTTAGTACATGGCTTGAGCACTTGCTAGCAAGTCACCACTATCTCCTCCACTAACACCTACTAATGGTAACACAGAAAATGCGTGTCTATTACCAACACACAAAATAGTCTAGCTGGTACTAATGTTCCCTTCCTCTCTTTTTCTGTGGTTTTTTTTTGCAATGCCAAGTGCTAGAATTACACCTGTTTCTAGCTCTGTAACAAAGCCATGCTGCATGTCCCAACTCCTGTTAGCACACACTATTCTAACCCAGAACGAGGAGGTTTGTGTAGCAGAGGACAGTAGTTCAGATTGTTCAGTCAAAGTACTAACATGTTGGAAGATTTTTTTACATGCAGAAGTCATATTTTTTCATTTAAGAAAAGTGGTCCTCATTGTGCATTTTAGATTTGAGTTTCAAAGAAAACTGAAATGGGACGAATCCTTTCAGTGTCCTAGTTAAACGTAACCCACCCGAGTCACAAAGCTTTAAAAAGCACTATGCCATCTGGACACAGAGTACAGACAAACTGTGTTAGATGCATCTGTCCCATGTTTGTCTTCACATAACCTGAGCACCTACTGGGAACTCCATCATTCAGAACATACGGGACCAAACCGCACGTGTGAGCAGCTGTAGGCACTCCAGGTACCAACTGGTGATGCAGTGCAAGCGTCACTGATGCATGAGGATGTCAGCAGTACAGACAGGTGAGGATGGAGAATTACACAGCAGATGACTGGACTCTTCTTCTTCACAGTACCAACCATCATGACTCTGCTCCCAGTTGTGTAAAGGCTGATAGCAAAAACTCAGCATCTGCTCTGAAACAGCACCCTGCCTGAGATCTGACACTTCCTCCACAGGCACTTACTGTGCGGTCACAGCAGTGGTGCTGGGGGACAGCCCATTCATGGCATGGGTACAAGCAAGACCACGACGTCTTGAAGCACCACCAGGTCTCTGGAGATGCCAGGTGAGTGCGGTGCTGAAGGAGCCGCCCCAGCTCCACCAGCCTTGGCAGTGACTCTGCTCGTCAAGCCTGCTGCATGCTCACCTTCCACAATGAACAGTTTGGTTGAGAGACAGAACGATTTATTGTTTTTAGAGAGGTACTTTGAAAGAAGAGAAAACATTCTAAATGAAACCACATAATTTCTAGGCTACTTTCCCCTTTACTCATTTCTGCTTTTCCCCGTTCCTCCCATTTTTATATTCTTAATGTTTCCTTTCACTTGTACCAGAGTGGCTGCTCTACAGTTGCACAGTATTAGACTTTCAGACTGAATACACCTCTTCTAGGATTACATAGACAATTCTGAGCAGAACAACTTTCATACACTTTGTTCCTCAAAAATGTGATATTTATTTGAGGGGATGCAATTGAGAAAAAATTACTACACCTATGGCAGAAATAATTCTCTCCATGATGAAATTAAGTAGTACTTCATTTACCAAAAATTCACACCAAAATATTCTAAATATTAAATATACACTGCCTCTTCTTCGACAAGCTAACAGCAGGCAAGTTGACTGCTGCTTATAGCTAGTCAAGTTTTTTGTGGCTAAAGAAAAATTTGGTATATTATAAGGTTAGAACTGTATCATTTTGCTGGGAAAATATGGCTTCTTAGACTTCATAATTATTATTAAATTCTTTTGCAGATAGTGAATGTTCTGGGTAGAAATTGTGTATCACAGATAAATTTATGTATCTGTGATACAAAAATCCTTTGAATTTTTAACAAGTAACAAGCATTAACAGCAAAATCATTTGTGATGAGAGGTGGAAATAGCACCCAGACAAACATATTTACAGATCCTACCAGTGAAAGCAAGTGGAATGAAGAAAATAATACCCTGAACAAGGCTCCAGAGCTCCCCAGCTGCACCATGTGGGTGACTGAACATGCAGCAGAAAGCGGTGCGGAAACAATCACCTACAGAAACTGTGAGCTAGAAAAACAGAACCGTCTGTCAGGCCTGTCACCAAGACACAGCCAGGAGAATGCTGCTGCCCGGGATGGTGTCCCGTGGGAGAGGGTCCCCATGTTCCTGCCATGCACCATAACGCAACACAACAGTAGGAAAAGTCTGGGTTTTCTTCTGAATGCATGCTAGCACAGTGAAAAAATGCAGATCAGCTATTAAAAAGCTAAATTTGTTCTACCAGTCAACTGTGGCAGAGAAAAAACCAAGCAGATGAAGCCTGCGAAAAGTTAAAATGTTCTCTTTCATCTCCTATCACTTCTCCTTGCAGTCACTGAAGTGTGCACAGGGGTCACAGGTTCAGACTTTACACCACAGTAAGATTGTTAACTGTCCCTGTTAAACCACACTGCACAAATATCCATTAAAAAAATGACTGTGTCAAGAACCTGTGCTTGCTGTGCTTAATTTTCCACTTTTCTGCTTTCTTTCCCTCTAACTTTGTGCTTCTCCAACCCTCTTATTGCACTTCTTAGCCATAGTTTTGGCTTTTAAGATTAACTTCCACACAACCTTTCACCCACTGCAACAGCCAGTTGCCAGAGGCATGTGATGAGTCACCACGAGTTTGGGCAAAATAACATAAAGACCTTAGACTGAGTATGTTCCCACCCTCCCTACACTGTGTCAAGCTATCTACAAACTTAATGAATTTCACAGTTTCATACCCTTATTTCACAACTGAAAAGTTAACAGTTACCTATTTGGGTTCTGTTTGCTTGACTTAAAGCAAAATGAAACACTGCAGGATCTAAGCACACCCAGGAGTCTGGCTGCTGGGTAACTGTGAGGCATAGAAAGCTGTGTCATAAAGGCCTAACCCTGTACTTGTTACTCCTATAGAGACTCTCCTCAAAGACACCATTATGAACCAGAGACTACCTCTCCAAGTAAGAATTTACATACAATGTACTTTAATTTCTAGGATTAAGGTTTATTTTCTGTTGGCCATCAGCGAGATCAAGAATTCACCTTAAAAATCCTAAAGCTGAGCAAAGTTCCATGACTTTAGACATATTTTTTAGTGCTTTGGCCAGTCTGTAAATCACATCCACAAAGAACTGTTCCTCCTATTTTAAGTACTTCTGGAAGCCACCGAAACGGAAGCAATTTCATACTCTTATCTGACATAGCCGTATCCCTACGCTTGCATCTGATTTTCAGAGTTACATTTTAGGTTTGTGCTGTTTGAACTTGATGGTTAAATAAAGAATAAGCAAGGGAAACCCTTCAGAACTGCTTAGCTAACTGATCATTAGGAAGACAAAGGTTTTGCTGAGCTGTCTTATTGGTAAAATCATACCAGCCCAAAATCCTCTAAGGAGATGAAACTTTCACCATGGAGAGTTAAAGTGGAGTTAAATCATTGTTCCAAACAATGCAAGATACACCAGAAGAGCACCTTTTTTCAGAACTTTCTGGATTGTTTAAGAGTCACTGTACAAGGCTCTCTGCAGTGCAGCCACAGCTATGCTGGCATGGGACAGGAACTTCTTCATGCACAGGTGTAGCAGCTGTGCAATAAAACTCTGCACTGCGGTCTTATTGCTGCATTTTGAATTACCATGTTTTTTAAACCTAGTTTCAAGTTTTCCACACATTAATATGTAATTTTCATAATTTGTTTCTAGCTAACACTCATCCCAGTCCCTGGAGGCTTCCTGGGGTTTCAGCCAAGTCCCTTGGGTAGCTATGGAAGGACCCTGCCCAGCCCGACCCTCGCCAGGCTGACACAGACTGCTCCCGGCTGTCACCAGAAGAAGCAAATCTGCTGATTTGCAGCACTTGTAAACTGGTGTTTCCCTCTGCACTTCCGAAAGCACTTGTGGTAAAGAGACAGACTGCCACAGAAACCCAGCAGGAACCCAGTATGGTCAGGAGGGGAAGTCACCAGACCAGCGCCCACATGGGCACCGGCTGCCAGAGCCGAGCACCACAGCCCACGAGCCCTGGCTCTTTGACGTTTATCTCCACAAAGAAGCCCAGCTGCATTCTGCTGGTGGTTGACTGCCCTCCTGTCTGTAATACGTAAGTGCTGGTTACAGTAATCTCCAAATGGTGAAAAACACCAATTTGGTAAAAAAAAGTTAGAACCTATGACATCATAATGGTTGGACTAAATGATCTCAGAGAACTTTCCCAACCTAAACAATCCTATTGTAAGAAGTCCTGCCTTTGGCTGCCTCATCATTCCAAGCACAGCAGCAGGTCTAGTAGCCACAAGGCCTGATAGAAAAACCCAAGTTACATTACTCACAAAACATAACCCTCCTTCAAGTCTTTGGCCAATTTCAATTTTTCTGTTAATATAAAAGCAGTCAAGTTTCTCACAAAGCTGTAAATAGTGAGTACACTCTGGTTAAGCACAGCTGGTACTTTAAAATTCTTCCAAATGATTATTTTTCATAGATGTGATCCAACATCAATTTTAGACGAAGTTCTGAACTGAAGCGAAAGACCAGTAATTGTTACAAGATGAACAAAATCCTACCAAACTGTGGCTGTAGTGTACAATTAAATTCCAGAAAGAACAACTACCAGGTGAAATGCAGGAAGAGACTGAAATGCAAGAAATCACGATTTCATAACTATTTGCTATATGGGTATAGCTTACAATCAGCCCATTTCATATGTCAGTCTAGGCACTGATGTTAAAATGACCCACTACATCTATCAATTTTAACAAGGACATTTTTATACGTATATATTTCACTTCAGAAATGTCTCAAGTTCCAATTAACTCTCATAGCAAAAAAAACCCCAACAACCCTGGAGGTCCCCGCTCTTACATCTTTGACATAGAGAGCACACCCTCATTTTCTTAAATCCAACAGTCTCAAAGGTGTTGCTGCAGTAGTGCCTACACAAACGCTATCATAACGATTGTATAACACAGCACACAACCAAATGAGGCACCTGAGAGTGAAAATAAAATTAAAGGATCATGATTTTCAGAAACAGCACTGGTGACTGCTGAATCTGCAAATTATACAAGCTACCTGGTAGCTTTGTAACATTAAATAACAGCAACCCAATTTAGACTTCACTTTCTAAATATATTACTAGAGTTAGTTCACAAATAACATGACTAGAAGCTAAGCTACCAAGCAGGTGTGAAATCCTCTACTCTGATCCAACCATTTATGTTAAGGAGATCCCAGACTTCCACGCAGTTATTTCCAATTTATATCATTAAAAGCAGATGTCTGTATTCCCTGCATTGTGTTAGCACAATTGTGTTAGCTAACACAATCTGCGCACCAAAACCGCCCTCACACCAGTGATCACCTAGTCTGTGCAGCTATTACAAAAGGTAACATTCCCCGTGAGGCAGCAGCAAAATTACCCCACCTGCTCTGCTCTCTGACACGCAGGTGAAACACTTGTCAAAGAGGCAAAGCAATGAACCACCACACATCAACCCAGCGTTGATTCTGGGAAAGTAGCAGCTTCCCCCCACGCCCTGGCCCAGCTCTGGGCTGGCAGTGACCATGGGGTCTCTGCCTCCCGTGAAGAAGGACTAGATGCTGGGCTGCAAGGGCTCAGGAAGGCACAGATGCTCCTTGGGCAGAAGGGATGGACAAATGTGTTGGAGGGTGGACACATGTGAGGAGGTGAGATCCCTTCTGGCAAGAGGGGCACAGCCTTTGGCTAAAGTCCTGGAAACCAACAGGTTCTTGTGTGAGATACCTGCATGCTTGTACCAAGCAGCCTGCTGTCCAAGAGAAGCCCGTCTCTCATTAATCAAAGTATAATGATGCTAGCATAGCAAATAAGCAGCTCCAAAATCCTCAAGGCCTGCCCCTGGGTCATGAGATGTCTGCCTCTATATCCATTAAATCCACTTATTAAAGTAACACAATTTGGAATCCTTATTGCAACTTGAAGACAATCAATAAAAAAAATCAAACACATTTTGGTTGAACTCTAAAACTAATGGGCCTATCAGCCTCCCATTCATTTCAGATGGATGCATTCCATTTTGTGCCAGTAAGAATGTTTAACTGGGACCTCCTACAGGCCAGAATTAAATAGAGAAGTGACCCTCAATAGCACTTTCAGACGGAAGAGTACCTTTTCTCCTTCCCATGGAAGGAATCTCTGGAGGCAGGATGATGAAGGCAAGCCAAACTTCACAAAAAGCTTGAGCTATTTTAAAAGCTGAAAGCAACTTTAAAGACTGTAACTCATTGGTAGATACAGGGACATGAGAATATATCTGGGATACATGGATGATGCTGTCCAAATTCAGAGGGGTAAAGGCACTGTGAAAATAAAATAAAGAAAAAAAAAACCCTTATGGAATTAAGGTAAAAGATGCAAATGAGCTCTTTTCCAAGTACCTAGTAATGCAAGCAAGTACTAAACAACACTCAATCCCATCACAATGGAACTAGGTTGTTAAAGGACTAAGAAACCCTAAAGAGTGCTGTAGGGGTATCCATTATAAATACCTGGGGACTTAAGGTAAGGGAAAAGAAGGGTAAAGGGAAAGGTAAAAGAAAGGTCAGGAAAAGGCAGATTCATTTATTGTGTACTATGCCTTGGCATATTCAGGTATGAGATCTAACTTCTTGAATTATAGCCACAAAGCTATTGACACGGACAGCCATGCCACATCCCACCAGCGTCCACTGCCCCAAGAATCACAACAGTCACCCAGTAAAGCAAACCCACCCTGCTCAAAAGCAAGATGAACCCCCCACCAATTTCAATGTTAAGGAAAACAGAGCAATTGCCTCGAAACGTGCCCTTAAAGATGACGGTGAACACTCCTGCGACCCAGGACAGCCTTGGAGCAGCCAAGCCATCCTGCCCAGGGCCCAATATCAGTGCAGCAAACCAATGGCACCAGGCTCGGGTGTTGTAAAGGAATGTGGAACTAAATTTTTGCAACAGAGACTTGGTGGAACCTGGAACAATAAACTCCAAAATCGCCAGTTACAGCCCGTCGCAGAAATAAAATGTAACAGATGCTGGTGCGTGAGACAGGGACGCACCGGTGAGGTCCGGGAGGATGGAGGGCAGGAGCGAGGCAGGCAGGGGGTCAACCACTCTCCGAGGGGTGCAAAGGCAGACGTGAGATTATAGAAACAACACAAATGCAGCGACTGCACAGGGGCCGTAATGGCACAGCGGGGCGGGGGCACGGGAAGGATGGGGCGCCGGACCCTCTGTGCACTTCCAGGAGCGGGCACCGCTCTGCCCCAGCAGCACAGCCGTGATCCCTCTGGGTTCCCCCGGAGACCGCCCTCCGTGTAGGCAGCGCAGCGCCGTTCCCTGAGCTCCGGGAGCC
>VZTI01002702.1:1016985-1061989 GCA_013397865.1 Struthidea cinerea
CGAGGGGGAGGTGGAGGGGCCGCGGCGGCGGGAGCAGCCTGGGCCCCGCGGGCGGGCCAGAGCCGGGCTGATGCCGCGGGTGCGGGCAGGCCCCGGGCTGATCTCCCGGGACAGGTGCAGACAGAGTCCGCGCCAGACCGGGGTCAGTCTCCGACAAATGCCCTGCGCCGTTTAACGGGCTCGGGCCCGGAATCGCCGAGGCAGAGGCTCCCCCGCGCGCAGCGACCGCGGAGCAGCGCAGACTGCGCCTAACAAAGCCCTGTGTTCTGGAGCACTTCCTGCGGGGAGCGAGGGGAAATCACGGCCTCGGCCTCTCCACACGAGACAGGACCGGTTCTAAATAGAAATTACAGCAATAAAACCCTGCCGTGCTAACTCTGAGCTCTTTCCTTTGGCAGCCAGGAGAAATAGATCTGATTGTAGGAAAAGACCGAGAGGGTTTCTTCACCAATGGTCTGACCCTTGGTGCAAAGAAGTGCTCTGTGATCAGAGATAGCCTGTATGTCGATGGTGACTGCACAATGGACATCAGGACAAAGAGTCAAGGTGGTGAGCCCACATATAATGTTGCTGTAGGCAGAGCTGGACGAGGTAAGCACCCTTTTCTCTACCTTCAGATCGCTAAATTAGGAATGTGACCCTAAGCATAGATGTCAGCATTTAAGAAAATCAAATTCCTGTATTTAATGGCTAATTTTGGGAAGTGATGCAAGGGGGTGGATGGCAGTGCTCTAGCTGAGTTCTGACTGGGAATTACACTCATCCCCGTTCCCACCTGCATCCCAGCCCAGCACCAGGATGTGCAATGGTTAACAAGTCCCTGACAAGCAGGAAAAAGCAGGCTGCAGCTCCAAGTAGGCTTAGCTGGTATTCCATCACTTGATACCTGGAGCTCAGGAGGGGTCTGTTAATGACAGGCAGTGACTGCAGCTTTCTTATTGTAAATTGCTTGGTGGAAAGTTTATTCTGCAAAGATGTGACTCTCATGTATGAGCTGCTCCTACTTGAAGAGTTCTACACTAACTCTTCTTGCATTTCCTATTGAGCCTGCTGAAGTCTGTCTAGGCCAAAAAACCCCATCCAGTTTGGTACCACTGAGAATTGTGCTTCATGCTCACACACCTGCTCCTTGTGCTCTTCATTTAACTTCCAGTAAAACCTACTGTGGGGCAGCTACTCATCTGGGATATAAAATACTGGCTGGGAGCAGTGTGCCTTATGTTGGGAACACCTGGGCTAGCATTTTTGGGCTGGCTGTGGAACAGGTTCATGAGTGACAAGACTTTTGCTTATAGATGTAAAACCAAAGGCAGAGCAGGTGTCTGTAGGGTAAAGCCCAGGGCAGGGATGCAGGAAGAGGGTTGGCAGCACTGAAGTGAAACAAGCAGAGTTCTGACTTGTGAAATACCAGTGAGAACTGTCTTAAGCTTTTATGAGCAAATTGCTATGGAAATAGAATCATAGAGTCATTAAGGTTGGAAAGCCCTCCAAGATCATAGGGTCCAACCATTCTCCCAGTGCTGCCAAGGCCACCACTGACCCACGTCCTCAAGTGCCACAACCACATGGCTTTTAAATCCCTCCAGGGATGGGGACTCAACGACTGCTCAGGGTAGCATGTGCCAGGGCTGGACAACCCTTTTGGTGAAGAAATTTTCACGATATCCAACTTAAACCTTCCCTGGCGCAACTTGAGGCTCCACATAGGTAGACTGGCTGCAGCATCCCCAGCTTGGTGAACAGTCCCTGGCCTGTGTGCAGCCCGGTGCTCACTGTGTCCCTCTCCCTGCTGGGGGATATCTGATGGCAGCTCACAGTGGCAGTTGCTGGTGAGGAGCCTCCAGTGTTCCTTTTACCAGGCAATCTGGGACACCGTGCTGGAACTGAGGGAGTGGGGAGAGCCTCAGCATGACAATTGTCCCTGCATTTTTTCTTATGTAAAAAGTATGGTTTATAGTTGTGTTATTGCATGGAAGGTTTCAGCCCAACTCACTCTTTGGGGTTTTTTACCAGCATCAGGGCAGTTACTCTGGTTCCTATACCAGCAGTGACTGCTGCAGCACAGATCGTGGGAATTTCCTTTTGCCACTCTCCAGTCACACTTGTGCACACATTTGCACCCCTGCCCCAACAGGTGTTTAAACTGCAGCAAGGATTTCCTTGTTGGGTGATGACTGATGGTAGGAGACACTGTAATGCTTTTTTGATAGCTGGTGGCATTTTTCTTAGTAGTGAACTCTTACAACTTCCATAGTTGGATAAAATCCCTGAGGGTAGTAGCTTGTAGCCCTGTCTGTGTTTTAACAAAACTGTTAAACTAGCTTAATACCCAAATACTAAATCTTGAATTTGAGGGTGTTTATTGCACTGCCTAAAACTTGCATTATTTCCATGTCTAACACACTTTTTTAAAACTTTTTTTCTTTTCTCTTTCAGTCTTGGTCTTTGTAATGGGCAAAGAAGGGGTCCATGGAGGCGGATTGAATAAGAAGGCATACTCAATGGCAAAATACTTGAGAGACTCTGGGTTCTAGTTGTTAGGCAGACTGTTAAGTATTAGGGGAAGATTGCTATTAAACTTTCCTGGCGGTGAGCTTTAAACCTTACATTCTGGAAACTTTACTAGCAATGCAGGGTGATGGGGTATGAACCTGTGTCTCCTTTGTATCCCTTTGTTGGTGGGGAAAGGTGTTCTTTTTTTTTTTCCCTTTAATTCTTTTCATTTCTGTTTTGTTTCCTTGTGTACTCCAGCATTGGTTATAGTCATGGGAAAGGAAGGTGTCCATGGAGGGACACTCAACAAGAAAGCATATGAACTGTCTTTATACCTGAGGAGGTCTGATGTCTGAGCAGCCTCTCCCCATCCACGTAGCAGCTGTCTGCACCACCACCCGCTTCTGCTCAGTGCTACCAGACCATAGATGGTAGTTTGTGGTTTTTTATTTACCCATTTCCTACTGTCATAACTCCAGTTCCCCCTTGTTCATCTCTGTAACCACTGTAGGTAACCGAGCCCGTCTGGCACCACCACGATGATGATATGCATGATAACTTGAAACTTGGGAGGGGAACATGCCAAGTGTAGGCTCTGCTTTGTCTTAGCAATTAGTGTGATATTGACAACTAAACCAAGATACTAAACAAGGTGCCGATTGTACAATCTAATTAGATCAATGCCTCTTCAGCACTTTGAGCAAGTCACAGCTCACTAGTCTTCCTTTCACAGAGCATGGTTGGGAGGAAAAAAGTGCATGCATATCTTCACTTCTGTCCCTCTCTGTTTCTGTTTTTTAAACCCATATGTTTGCTTACACCCATTTTTATAGTGCCTGGTTTGTTTAACCAATTTGCCACTCAAAAGCTATTAATGTCACATTAGTTTTGTCATTGCACTTCTCTTACGTTTTCTCGATGATGTCTGAAGGTTGTACTGCTTAACAAGTGCAATCACAAAACTATGAAAGGGTACAGATGCACTTCCTCCCATGACCTTAAGCCACCATCCTAGGGATTCCCCAGACATTCCATCATTACAATAGCTCAGGCACTTTTTTTTTTTTGCCAGCTCCTGTTCTGTAGTTGACTTGTGCAAGGCTGCCACTGTGGCCACTAGCTAGCCTGGCATAACCAGCTGGAGTGTGTCTGGTTTCAGTTTCTCATAGGACCAATTTTAATTTGCAGCTTGGGGGTCGGGGGGTGGGGGGTGTTGTTTTTGTTTTTTAAGATGAAACTGCAATGTCATTGTGGAAAACTGCCACCTTCAGCTACCCTGGGAGCTCTGACTGGCTTCAGTCTTTCTGCCAGATCACTCAGTGGTGCAGAGTTTGGCTGCTCTGAAGCCACTGTTTGGATGAAGGTCGGTAGTTTGTAAGCTAAACTGTCAAAATACCATTTCAAATTTAAAAATCTTCGTCTGGCCTGTCACACCCTTGCTGCAGAAATGATGGAGTGAGCTGCCTTGTGCACGAGTCATCTGAAATGTCTGTAACCAAACTCAGTTCAGGCACGGTTCTGACCTGTATGTCCATTGCAAGAACTGCAGAACTCTGTATACTAAAGAATAAATGGGAGATGGTAGTGGTTGGAATAACTGACTTGGCTGTCTTGTGATGAATTTTTTAATATGTATTCTGTGCCATACTATTGTTAAAAAAAAAAAAAAAAAGAACTGTTGCTATTGTGAGATGGATTTTAACTGACTCTGAGGGTTTCTTTTGACTGGCACTACCTTAGGGACATTCTAGTATTTGCTTCTATTGTTGGGCCTTGTGGATAATGTACAGATTTAAACAAATTCTTGTTGCTGATTTGTCCATTTCTTTCCCTGCACTTTGTTACATCTGGGATACAGTCTAACTCATCTGATTTAATATGCATTTCAAAAAATGCCATAACTATTAAAAACACCTTGTTTACAGACAGATGAAATAAATTTATTCCAACCAAACAAAACCAGACTGTTGGTAATTTTTCCCCTCCTACCCAGAAATCCTCTGAGGCCCTTCAGTGCATGCCTGGCCACACTAACAGGATGTCTAAGTGCAGTTTTAAGTTTTGCATGACACAGCAGTAGTATGATAATATGTAAGTAGTGTGATAATATGACTTCAGTCAAAAGCCAGGCAGTCTTTGGGGTAGATCTTAAATTAAGAGATGATTTCTCATCTCTTTTAATGCCACATTTATCCAGCTCTCTGGTGCAGGTTTCCCCTGCCCTCTGAATGCCCAGTATACCATTCCTGAAATAAGCTGAAAGAGCCTTCGCATAGGACCTGGCAAAGGAGTCTGTGGTGGCCTACCCAGGTCAGTACACCCAGGATGGGAATATGCTTCCCTCACCCAGAGAAGGGGCAGCTTTAAAGTCTCCATTACCTTAAAGGATTTGCTACTTCTGCTGAGAAGAACTAAAAACACAGGCCCAGTGGGCTGTGATGGTGAGCCCTGGAGCTTGTGGGATGGGAAGACAGCCAAGCCCAGATCATGGGAGATTAATCTGTAGAAAGGTTCTGCCTTCTTAGGCCCTCAAACAAGTCAGGTGCTTCTGGCTAGGACCTGAAAATGCTTTTGTTCTCCCCTCCTTCCCCCACACCTTCATCATCAGTGTCAGCTGCACCTGCTCCTCTGCTTGGCACGAGATCTGGGTCTGACTAAAACCTTCCTATATATAGTGTTCATATCCTCCTGCTGCCAAGTGGCTCTGTGTCTGAACTGGATCTCCCAATGCCAAAGTTAGAACAGACCAACACACCCAGAGCACAGAGCAAATTCCTGTTCAGCAGTAACTGGTACAGAGGATGCTACTCTGCTTCCCCCATAAAACACATGTGAAGCTGTGCTCAGTGTCTGAACACAAAGTTGCACTCACTCCTTTTGACTGCAGAACTTTGTTTCTTCCCTGGTTAGGAGGGTGAGGGTAGCACATTCCCAAAGCTGCTTCTGTGGTAAGGCCAGAGTGGATGGAATTGACAGTAGTAGCACCTCAGAGGCAGAGCAGCTGCTGGCAGCACACACCAGGTGCTTGTCATCACATTCCTTAGTGTGACATTGTTCCTTTTTGACCAATTCCCCTGTCTTGAGTGGGTGTATGTCACCTGTACACTTCTGCTTGGTTAACAATTAGGTGTTGTTCAAATGACTTTTTCAAATGCATTTGTTGGTGAATTTTCCTAGCATAAACGATTGCAAGCACTAGAACTGCATAAGAGCATATTACAAAGTTTAGGTCAGTTCATGGTTCTGGAACTCCAGATTTTGGGGTGCCTGGATTACAACAATGAATAAACATACACACAGCAACAGCAGGGACCTAGTTTAAGAAACATCTTTCAGCTTAGTAATTACATTTTCAGAAACCACTTTCCCATTTGGACTCACCTAGACATGTGCACGATGAAGGGGAATTTTGCCTGGTGAAAATACACCACTGCACTCACTGACTGTCATTACCCCATGGCTGCTGGCAGCAGTGGTTTGGAGATGAATCATCCTTTCCTTACGATCCTTTTACTGTGCCTCATTGTGCAAAATAAACTTTCCCTGCTCTCAGCCAGGCCCAGAAAACAGATCTGCACTGCAGGGTGTGTGGCTGCATGGAGTGTTAGGTCAGAAGTCACATCTCGGACCACCTCACCTGCCATCGCCTGTCCAGGGTTCCAGCACTGGGGCTGTGGCTCTGCAGGCACTGCCAGCTGGGTAGGAATTGTTCCGAGCACCCTGGTCCTCCTCCATGCTCCCCCAGGCAAACTACATGTACAGACTCACTCCTCAAGCTAGAAGTGAAAAAAAATGAAGGTTTTCTGCATAACTCAGACCCCCTGCACGCAGCACTGGTCAGTGCAACTCCTTGTACTGTGATCCACAGTATGATGCAGGAAACATCTGCTCAGAGGTCCCAACAGCTCCATGTTCTTCATCTTCAAAAGCACTTCAACCTCAGTAATGTAGGCAAGTACTCAAGGTCTCAAGTGATGCAAAAGTTCAATAAATTGCTTTTGATATTTAAAGTGGAAAACATGTTTATTAACATTCTTTCAAGCTTTCCTTAGTCAAGGCCATTAAAAAAAAAATCTCCATTTGAATATATGCATGGTTTTACTTTCTACATAGTTACAGAGGTATTATATAGAATCTACCTTTTTTGTGATACACTGGTAAGTACTGAGTTCTGTGAGACAGGTGTAAGCACTTGTTTTCAAATTAGGTATTTGAAAAGAACAATTTTTTATATACAATTTAGCAGACTAATGCAGCATAAAATGCTCTTAGTAAGAGGTGTATGAGCCAAGGATCAATATAATACTTACCTAAAATCTTCTTTTTCTATATGGAACAAAACCTCTGTCTCGGTTGTCGCCCAACCGCCACCTCCTCACTGGAAACCAGACAACGAAGTAATAGCACGGAGGGACAATTAAAGTGCTTACGGTGGACCTGACCTTGTGAATTGCTCAAAACTAAACATATATTCTAGGCTTCCTCATCCTGGGAATTGCTCAGTGTAACTGCTTAAACTCAGCTACCATGGCAAACTCCAAAGGATTTGAAATCACTGCTTTGAGATAAAAGTGGAATTTCTTCTGCTTTGTTTTGACATACCAGCACACAGAATATTGATCTGTTCTACACCTTCCTTTCAGCAGTGGTGACAATTTTTAGGAAAACTATACAAACATGCAAATACAGTTTTTGTTGGGCCTAAGGGGTAACACATATCTACATGTAAATAAATATTGCTGTCAGGACAACCCAGTTGTAGCTACAAAATAGAAATAAAAGTACTTCCAGAGAAATCCCATTTCAACAGAGACATTTAGGGTCTCTGTGATATTTCTATTGATATAAACTATTAACATTATTCGTTAGCATTGTGAAGTCCAGTTTAACTGTTGGTTTGAGAAGACAGAATGTGTGACTGAATACCTGAATCAAAAATAAATCTACCTGTAATGATTTAACCAGAGTACTACTACATGAACTGCTGCTCCTATCAAAGAAACCAAATGGATTACAGATTAAAGAGATTCCCTGTGCAAAGGTTTGTAAATAGCCTTAAGAACCCTTTTGTTCATACACCTATAGGTCATTAGTAGTCTCAGACAGTGTTTGCCACTCTGTACTCCCTGTTCTCACTGGGCTGCAGCTGAACCACTACACTTTCTTCATTCATCCCATTTTCCGCATCACTGCTATCAACATTGTCATTGTCATCCTCCTCATACTCCGAGGACTCGGTTACGTTCTGATGGGAATGGGACTCTGACAGAGCCCCGAAGGACTGTGTGCTGACCGAGGCCAAAGGTCTGAGCAGAGGAGTGTTCTCAGACACTTCATTCTCCTCTTGGCTGCTGTCTGTCTCCGAGTCAGAGTCCCCCTGAGAAGGGACCACTTTCTGCTTACACACAGGACAGGTTTTTTTTGTTTTTGTCAGCCATGGGTCCACACACTTGCAGTGATATGCTGTTAGAAAACAAAATACAAGGACATCATTATCACAGTGAAAAGGACAGGGAAACCTGCTAAACTATGTTTCTCTTCAGTGACACGGGAGAATTTTAGAATTGAAGTCACACGAGAATTTTAGTCCCAAATTTGTTGGCACATAGCCTGTACCAAAACACCTGATGGATTAGGATCTCAGTCATGTGGGTATATGCAGTGAATACCTGTGCTCTCTACTGAGTGAATGAGAGCAGTAGTACAACAGGCCACATTTGACAACAAACTTTAAAGCTTTTTGAGCCATTCCATCCCTTTGCAGCAGGCGTGCCCACCATCATCCTCATATTGCCTCTCACCTCCACACCAACATGTATCGAAGCACCTCATTATTAAATGACATTACCGCATGATTTTGTGGATCTTAAATGAGGTCTGCAATTGGCACTGCAACTAGACTGGCCGTGTTTTAAAAAAAACTTATTTAAGTGTCTTACTTATGGTATTAAAAACTCAGCTCTTCTTCCTAAGAGAGACTTCTACTTGGCAAAGAGCTCATATTTACACAGGCCAGCAATGTCATGTTTAGTACCTGGTCAAGCACACTGGCAACATGTTCTCCACATGAACTGATGGTGGTGGTTGGTGGTGTTCAAGTTAAGTTACCGCTGCAGTCCCCCACTGGGAGAGACACCATGGACCTGTTCTTTCTCTTCTGAGAATTCCTTGTTTGTCAGCCTAGTTTGAAATTGGTTTTATGACTGAGGTTCTAAAAAGCTCCGCCTGTCACCTGCTGTGCTGGCTGTGTATAGAAGGCCCATCTCTGCAGCGGGCTGGACTTGAGAAAGACTGACACAGGGAAAATATTTCACTGACTGACTTCCAAGTGCAGTCAGGCAGTGGTGTGCATGGCTGCAGACTCCAGGACAGACCCATTCCTTCAGCTGCACCTCCAGGTCATCAAGAGCTCAATTTTGTGGTTTACTTGTTTCGGGGAAAGTGAAAGCCAATTTTTTCAAATGGAGAAAGTATTACAATGAATATGGGTATTTAGGGGACAGCATCAAGCCCAGATTTTCTTTCATGTGTACATCCAAGGAAAAATGCAAAGTGGGAATGTTAGCATTTTAGCTTTTAAAAAGAGAAAGCAAGCTTTCACTTTTCCCACTTTGTACATTCATTCTTGAATATTAGCAAAAAGAAATTTTATAAATCACTCACTAAACATATTCTCTGTGGGTTTTAGACAATGTTTTGGAAAGCTGTTTTAATCTAAATTCAAACCTAAAATACAGCTGCTTACCATGAGAGCATGGAAGGATCCTGAGCTTGTCTCCATCCTCATACTCATCCAGACAGATGGCACACACATCGTATTCATCTCCTACAGCACATAATTGAGAATTAGTTGGACTTTAAAGAACTGGCAGCAGACCTTCCTGACACGCACATGGGCTCTCCTGGCTTGTTTCTCAGGCTGAAGGAACCACCACTTCCCCCTGCCCACACAGGGCAGTTCCTGCCAGCTGCAGAGCTACCGCTGAACTTTTCACATCTCTGATACCAGAGCTCATCCACTTCAGGTTAATAAAAATATTTTAAACTGTGTGAAGTGTTATCTCTACAATATTTTTTCATGCTTATTGAAAGTAAGATAAAAGGATTTAAAATATAGCATTCCCTTTACCATACAGGCTTTAATACATTATTGACAAAAATTAAGGCAGAAAAATAGCAACAAAGAAAACTGGATAAAAAATAAGAATAACAATCAAGAATGACAGTCTGGCTGCAGGAGGAAGTTCAGTGTTTTGTAACTCAAACTTCACAAACAGGATACACAGCACTGACAGTACTGACACAATGTGGGTTGGTGTGGTATGTTATATGACCAAAGGAGAGACACTTTTTAGAGGTTAATGCATTCCCATTTAATTTTTTTGGTCAAGGGTTTTACAACATGCGCCTTTCATCAGTCCCCATGGCTCTTTCCCTTTTCCTGAATACGATGGCCTCCAAAGCTGCTCCAGTTCTGCAGTGGCTTCAGCCCAGCCACTCGCTCCCCCAAAGGGACAGAAAAAAGGGGCAGAAGGAGAAAAGTGAGAAAACTTTTGAGGAAAAGGTAGTTCAATGGGTAAAGCAAAAGCCGCACACAAGCAGAGAAAAATAAGGAATTCATTCACTGCTTCCTACCAAAGTTTTGAGACCAAACAGCAGCAAGCAGAACAACGCAGTGAGAGAACACATGAAATTCCACGGTTTGGTTCTTAAACCCTCTTCCTCAACACATGTGGATTGTCTCTCTCCAGGCAAGGACAGAAAGTCCTGAACCTTTTGGTGACTTCCTTACCTCTCTGCACCCAGGATTCTCTGCCGGGAAGTACATATGAGCTCTGTGGAAAGGGACAAGAGTGCCCTTTCCAGAGCAGCCCGTAACACAAGTTAGGGCACTTCATGAGTGCCCTTTGTAAGACACATAAATAATGAGAAAACAGGATCAAACCTAGCAGGGTCACAAGCAAGGTAGGCAATTTCCAGAATTAAAAAAATACGGCACATCTTCTCTCCTTGGACATTGCCGCAATAGCCAGGAAATTTCTGTATGTGAAATGACTGCTCCTGGTCAGTAAAGGCAGCGAGGATTAGCAGAGAGAGCTGCTAAGTGGAAGCTGCTCCTGGTGGTGTTGGAAGAAGCTCGTTAGGCTGGAGAAATTTACTGGTACTGTCTTGTTACAAAATTGCTTTGGAGCAATACTGATACACAACCAAGGAGCATATCAGCCACAGATATACAAGACATGATTAAGTAGGCATTATCCAGAGGGCACCTGGGATAGCAGAGAGAAATCTGTAAATCTGGAATAATGGCACATGAATTAAATTTAGTACTGTAAGATGCAAGTCACATCCTTGGGAATTTTTAGCTGAGATTTCATCAGTTATAAACATTTGAGAAGAAACAGGGTGCAGCAATTGATCACTAGTATTCCTAATGTGACACAAACGGGAAAAAGAAAACTGCTGCAGTAGGACACATTCAGAGCAGTCCTCCCAGAGGTATAAGTACTGTTCAGTCCTCAACATGGCCCTCCACATCCCTCAAAGATTAATTTAAATAGAAACAAAGAAAGATTATGATCACATAGCAGAGAAACTACTACACAAACAAAATAATTTTTAAGAGCCTGATAATTTAAACCTAGCAATCTGAAGGCTGAAAGAGGATTCAGCCTTCTCTATAAACACCACAGAGAAAGAATCCCATGGACAGAGAAGAGAGAAGCTGAAGGCAGGGGGGGAAGACCATCATCTGATCAGGAATCATCAGGTTGGAGGTGAAAATAAAACTTGATCACTGGAACAGCGATACTCTGAACCAGCATTTCAGGACACTCAGCCAGCAATTCTGATAATGGGACAAACCTCCCCCTTTCCCTAAATCTAGTTTTACATCAAGGCTTTAGAAGTGTGACACAAATTCCTAAGAGAACAGCATCTGGAAGGAGATGGAAATGGGCTCCCAGAGTTGCATCTGAATGGTCAGACAGGAAAGTTTCCTTGACATCTTCAAAAGTTGGCGAACTCTTCTTTCATATACCTCTTGAATTCAGACTCACCCGGTGCTGCTACTTTCTGTCTCCTGATGGTACTTCTCCCATTACACCATGAGCATTGTATTCACACAGCTGAACCTGATTGTCCTATCACTGTCCAGCACCACAGTGTCTCCCCTGAGGCAGCGACTTGCTCCTGCTGCATGCTCCCCTGACCATGACGTGTTCTTTAGATGCGCAAACCCCAAAAACAACCAGCCTGGCCCAGCCCATCTGTACCCATCACATGGCCGTAAGCACGTGTGGCAGCAGCTTTCCCATCACTTTACGGACACGTCTGGTTGAAGGACTGGACATTCACAGGTTCAAGTGCTCCACTTCATGTTAGTCCATGGGCAGTTATCTGCCCAACACGTGGTGCTGGGCGCCTGTGCCCTGGTTACACACTGTGCAGCAAGGGAAGACACCAAGGACAGCGCCTCAGGGAAAAAAGGGGGTGTGGCCCACCCTGCCTAAGGTTGGACACCCCAGATACATCCTGCAGTACTCTGCGGGGATCCAAAGAACAGTGCTGGAAAGTGACAGCTATTCTCAAGCAGGCTCATCTCCCCAGGGCATCCCCTGGCCAAGAACAGCAGCACCCTCAAAAGAAAATGACACAGCAGTGGAACTTCACACTCATGTCTATGACAGGTAGGTACAGGTAAAGTTTCCTGCCACCACAGGTATTTCTCCCACTCCCGCCAACACTGCAGTCTGGGCCCTCACCATAAAGCAACGTGCAACAAACCCCTGTCCCTGTTGCTCCAGCAGCGGCCACAGTGTCCATCCACTGCAGTCCACCGACTCCCCACCTCCCACACCTGCAATTAACCAGTGCTATTCCCAGGTGCCTTCTCTCCCTGTGGCTTGGGGATGGGAGGCAGATCCACACAGCAGCCGAGACCAGGGACATGGGCCCTCATTGGCACCCGGGCACGCAGGATTTCTTTCTCCTGGACTAGTTTCCAAGCTGTTTCAGCTTCATGACCATATGCCCCTCAAGATCTAATTTAATTTCTAAAAAGGACACTTCTCAGATATCTTTTTTTTCAAACTCCCATTACTCTAATTTAGAAGCTAACTCAGAACCACCAAAAGAATCATGAAAAAATGAAGTATGAACATAGCTGCAAAATAAAGTATCTTGCCTAAATAAACTGTGCAGAGAGTATTTAATAAGCAAAATTACCTTCTAACTACTTGGCATATATAAATAAAAAAGAATATTTTCAGAAATACAGAATTACCTATCCACACATGTATGTGTGCTTTGAGCAACGCAGAATGCAAAACTACAGCTGAGACTTTGGCAGAGTTTCTGTTGTGTTTTCTCTATTAGACCGTAACGAACTGTGCAGTCACACAGATGGGTCAGTAATGAACAGTAATTAGACCACTTATAATCCCATTTTCAGGGAAAAAAATAATCAATTTAGGAATACGTAATAAACTGCAGGACTCCACTTACTGTGACAGAGCTCTTTAAAAGTCACCGAGACAGACCCAATCATGCACTACTGCTCAATCACATGTATCTGCATATATGTACACAAAAAGTCAACACACATGATACTTGAAAATATGCATTTACATAAAATGACATGCCTTCTTGCAGCTTACTATTTGTCATGTGTTTGGGTTTTTTACCCATGTGTACACTAAGTAGTTCAAACACAACTGTATGAAGTTGAGCTCCTCTTTCACACTGACACCTAACAAAACCACTTTCATTTTTTAAATCTTGTGGTTATAACAACACCCCAATTCTGGATTCTTTATCAGATACCTCACCACTCATTACGATTGCAACTTTTGACACTCAATGTAGAAAAAAACTCCTCCATTTATTTTTAATTTCTTGATAACATCTCTCCCACAGCATTCTATCTTCCCTAAGTTTATGACATTTTCTTTTCTACAGGAGTGAAAGGCTACACTCTTTAATTTCATTGCATTTCAGATCTAAAAATCATTTCAGTCTTGGCCTAGATTTTAGGTGAAAGTTAAGATAGCTTGGAAATAATATATATATTTATGAGGATAAATTCTGTAATACCAGTCCACATCCGAGCTATTTTCTTCGGAACATTCAGATTTGCTACCGATCATATTACAGGCGCAGTAAACGGCCCTTTTCTGCTGTGTTCATTTTTGTTATAAAGACATCATATATGAGATCTCAACTCCCACTGACTTCTGTGTGAAAAGAAACTATTTTGTAAAGAACCACAACATAGCAACTGCCTCAAAACTCTTCTAGTGTAGAAAACAGATTTTCATACAGTCTATGTTGCATTCCGTGGAATTACTCAAAATGAGGCCAGTTGATTAGAACTTTGCATAAAGCCAACTGCACATATTTTGTTACTGCATTCCCTACTCACCCCAGAGATGTTTGCAACAGCAAGTATCTTGGTATTAAATTTGAATTGCTCTTGCCCTCACAAAAGTATTGTGATTGACTGAAAGGATCGCTCCTCTAGGAAGGTAAAGAAATTACACCCTCAAGATAGTTTTGTTTCTATACTCTACAATATCAGGCAACTTATATGTCACCAATATTTACCAGTTTCCAGACTAATAATTATAGAATCATTAAATAGACTGAGTTGGAACGTTATCTATTCCACTACCCTGCAGTGAGCAGGGACACCTTTAGCTAGATTATGTTGCTCTGAGCCTCATTCAGCCTGGCCTTGGAATGTTTCAGTGACAGGGTAGCCATAAGCTCTCTGAGCAATCTGCGCCAGTGCGTCACCAGCCTCACTGTAAAATATTTCTTCCTTTCATCTAGTATGAATCCACCCTCTTTCGGTTTAAAACCATCACCCCCTTGTCTTATTGCAACAAGCCCTGTTAAGAGGTCTGTCTCCACCTTTCTTATCAGACAGATCTTTTCAGGCGCTGGAAGGGGTCTAAGGACTCCCTAGAGCCTTCTCTTCTCCAGGTGAACACCCCCAGCTCTCCCAGCCTGGCTCCAGAGCAGAGGGGCTCCAGCTTTCAGAGCACATTCGTGGCTTTGTCTGGATCCTCTCCAGCAGATCCACATCTGTCCTGTGCTGATGATTCCAGAGCTGGACGCAGCACTGAAAGTGGCAGTTCCAAATAAAGGAAATACAGCAACACAGGGGCTGCTGTGGTCACTGGCAATGGGAGTACAACAGGGAACTTTAGTGCCATTTCTGCATTGATTCTTTTTTTGCAATGTTGTAATGCTCAGCCACAGTCTGCTCTGCTCCTATTAAAGAAGTATTAGAACTCCTCTATTTCAGCGAGAACAGGGTCAAGCCAAACGTTTTGTATGCTTTCACTCCGAACTCTACTAGCTATTTCAAGTGTACTCAAAATTACCTCTGAAACTTAGTATGCCTTTGATTTAGAGGGTCTTTGGTGTTAAAAACAATAGGGTCCAATTAGTTAGACAAAGAATGATCCACTTGCCTTTCTTAAACTTATGTACGGGAAGTTTCTTAAGTTGATCCTTCCTAAGCCGATTCCTTCTTGCTCTATGTCTGTCCTGAACAAATTTTGTTATCTGGAAACAGATACAAGATAACATGAACAGTACGAGAGAAAGAGAAAGAAAAAGGTATGTCCATACTACATAAAATAATGGCCATCGCTGCAATCCTCTACTGAGGCCTGTGAAAAGCAGGAAGCATATTGCACAGCAAAACACAATTCAGTAAGTTTGAATAGTTTTCCTTACAGATTTAGATAACTACAGCTGTTTTAGAGGATTACTCCCACATTCATCAGAACTGTTTTCATATTATCTAAAATAGTAGGTTGGGGATGAGTAAAGGGTTTACTTTGAGTCATTGTTACATGTTATACTATCCCATACTGAGATAACTAAGTAAGTAAAATAACTAAATAACTAGTAATACCAAGCTCTCTAAACAACTATAACAAAGATTCTATTTCCATTTTCTTAGTAGCCCCTAATGCTATTTCTGTTCAATTTCTAAATCTAGCACCTGTGATATGACATTCTCTTTCAAATATGATGACAAGCAAACAAACAAAGGATATTTGAATCTAAACTTAGTTCAGACTCTTTCACCACAGTTGAACAATAAGCTGTATGCAGTTTTTCTGCTGTAATCCAGATCCTTAGCAACAATCAGAGTCTCACATGAATCTCCTAGTTAAACATTAAGATTGTGTCAAAGAGGCAGGGACAGAATCAGTAATGAATGAGGACCAAATCCAACCTGGAACCTCCCTGGGATCAATTTCACTGCACCAATTAATTGTCCAGTGCTCTAGTCTATTGAGATGTCTCTGTGAAGGCCTCTCTACACACCAGGGAATCAGCATCTCCTAGTTTAGTATCCTTGTCAAATTTACTCAGTGTGTACTCAACTCCTCTGTCCAGGTTGCTGACAGCAACACTGCAGAGAACTCGCTGTAAAGCTGAACCCTGATGAACACCACTGATGCCCGACCACCAGCCAGGTGTTACCCCCTTCACTGCAGCTCCCTGAGCCTGACCCTTTCGACAGCTCATCCATCGTCCTGTGTACACAATTAGCTTTAATGGGGTGATTTTGTCCAGAAGAACACTGTAAAAGACAGTAGTGAAAGCTTTGCTAAAAAAAAAAAATTCATCTCTAGGTGATCATTCTGCTTTCTTTTCAGAGAGCTGATGCAATCGCAATTGTCCCAAACATGCCCAGGATTGTCAATGAAATATGTAACTTGCAGCACAAAAAATACTAATGCAGAAAAATATTTTAAGTGTTTATAGAACATTTGATGCATTATTTTCTGTTTATTAAAAGGTAAAATAATAAATTGGGCACAGATCACAAAAAATGGGATGCTAAGTATCCTGAAATAATATGCAGCTACGCTATCTTACCATTTCAAGAAAAGATGTCCCAACTGAGAACCTCTACAGGCAATGCATGTGCTGAGATCTATGCTCTGTCCTGCGAGGCTCTGTGCTCACATACTTGTAACTACACCTGCAGTACAAAACAGTGAGCCCTGCACTGTGGAACAGTGGGACTAATGATTATTACGTTTGGTAAGTCGGGATATGCTCTCGGTGTACAAGAGCACAAGGACAGGTCACTCTGTATGGGGCCAAAAAGCAAGCACTTGCGGAGTGTAAGACTGGCAGTGAGGACAATTCCTATAAGCAGTTACGTGCTAGGGAGAACATCCAAAAGGCTCCTGATATCCCTTTGACAAAATTCTGCACCTGTTTGTTTTATCGAGAAACTAAATGATTACAGGTAAGCACGGTACAGATATGTGCAGTACACACAGCTTCACTCTTCCTTTACTGTATACCTTCCTTTAACTTCAGTGTGCGACAGTTCCCTGATGATTTGAAAGAAAAAAATATTATTAAAAGAAGAAACTTACCATAAATATGACGATGAGGATAAGACAGATCCCTACTATTATTAGGAAAGGAATTAAGTAGTACTCCAAAGGAAGACTGAACTCTGGGATTAACACAACATGGCCACTGTGGGGAGGAAGAGATAACACTTTCTAAATTAATAAGAAATTAATGAACAAGTTGAAGAACAAATACAATAAAAAAAAACCAAAAACAAAAAGATTGTCAGTAGACACACTACAGGAATCCTACCTGTGCACAACAACATAGAAAATTCAGTCCATACCCACACAATATAAAGCCAATTAAATAAAAGGATAAAACTGTTTTTTGAGTTAAAACTATTTACTGACCTCAATCAAATCTAGAGAAACTGGGAAAACCACCTCATGGCTGCTTTGATAGCAGAATGAAAAAAATATAACATGACTATCAAAAGATACAGTGAAATCATTCTTATTTACTAAAGCATTGCATGTTGCTCTCAGGCACAAGATTTCACCTGGAACACCTATAACCTCTGTCATCAAAACATCCTATTTTAAGGCCATAAATATTCAAAAGAGACAATGATCTAATGCAAGGAGAAACACAGCTGCATGTGAGTTAACCTACCCTTTTTCGTACGTAAACTCCTCTTTGAGAGAATTAGCTGACGTCTCACCAATAAAGACAGAAGGAATGTCAATCTTCTTTAAAACCTCAACTGTATAAAAAAAACAGGAAAATAAAACTATTAGTACGTGGACAATCTATGGGTACTCAAGATACACGACCTGAACATTATGAGACTATCACAAAAGGAAGACATATAACATAGTGACATACAAACCAAAGCACACGCATGTTACAGCTTTACTTCATATAAGTACTATTATTTTTCCTACACAATTTCTAGAGCATTTATTGCAGGTAGAAAAATCAAAATTCCTAATGGAATAGTTAAAGGGAGCATAAAACCAAAACATGTTGACAAAAGAGGATCACAATTTTAACCAGAACACCATTCTTTACTCATATTCAAGCAAGTCACACAGTTCCATTGATTTCCAGAATTTCTGGAAACTTACATGATTTTGCGGTCTGGTTCTATAAGTTTTAATTAATCTGTCTTCCCTCCTTTTCACCCCAAATATAAATAAACATACTGGAAACAACTGTGGCTAGATAAGGTCAAAAAGAAGAAAGAAGAAAATTAACAAGTCCCACATCCTTATTTCAGTCCCAAGAAACTGGATGAACTGTTGTCTTCTCTGTTTACCAGTGAAGACAGTAATAAATGAAAACTTATTGAAAGATAAATCCCATATTCTAGAAAACCTTCTCCTCAGCTTCACTTTATATTGATTTTCCCCTAATGCTTCGCTTTTAAGGCTCAAAGTAACCTGAGTTTAGTCCATCTCAAAGAAGTCAGGTTCCCCAAGGCAAAACCACATGTGGCTGAACATCACCTCACACTATGAGGTCTGTGTTTGTTGTGGACTTGTTCTACGTTTTGGTTACTCAGTGAAACCTGAAAATAAGATTCACATGGGTTGAGAATTCATTAAACCCACTTTCACGTAACTGCCTGGGCTACTCAGCTCCCATTTAGTTTGTCAAAGTTCATTCCTACTTTACTCAATGGCATTTCCACTGGAAAAGAACTTATTTTCCTCTTACCTATCTTCCTATTCCATATTGAACAAGTTGAAAAACTGGACAAAATAAAGAAATGCCACAAAGAAAGCAGTAACAGCACTAGAAACACAAAGCTCATACCACAGAACAAACCCAACATTCTGACTAGATTTCAAGATGTTCTGAACATATTCATTCCATGAAGGTTAAAACTGGAACAGCTAACACAAGAACCAAATAGTAAATGGTGCACTGGTCTTTAAATAATCTTTTTCCAACTGAAAAACTGAAAGTAAGTGCACGTGATATGGTAGAATCCATTTGTCCAGAGAACAGGAAGATATACCCAACACTGCAACAACAAACTGGAATGACTATCATGGATGAACTTCATGATCTTAAAAGTCTTTTCCAACCTAAATGGTTCTATGATTCTAAATATTAAAATGTTGTATTATAAAGTTTGATTTCCTTCCAAATGCGAGTTTTCTACTTTTCCTATATTTCTACTTAATTAACAACACATCAGCTATTTTCCACATCAGTAATATAAATCTAGCCCAGAACACCTGAACTAAAATTTGAAGGAAAACCAAAAGAAACATTCAGAGAAGGCACAAGTCAATGTATTTGTTCCTATGCAAATATCTCCTATTACTAAATCTTAAAAGCAGGAGGATTTCTCTGGGGTTTTTGTTTAGTTTGGTTTTGTTTTTGTGGTGGTGGTGGTTTTGTTGTTGAGGTTTTGAGGGGTTTTTGGTGGTGCTGCTGTTTCCAGTGGGTGAAATGATATTCAAACAGGAGAGAAGAAGTGATACCTGTACTTACTGTCGTTGGATCCCATGCTTATGAGGTCATCAGAATCAACATTGTGAACTATAGCTGCCTTGTATCCAGCTCTCTGGGCATTTAAGACCTGTAAGCCACACAAAATACTTACTGGAAAGACTATTGCTTCCAAATACAGCAACTTGTCTGTGCTTTCTGAGATAAGGTACACTTTGAGAAAGTGATCAGTATGAACATCATTTGCACTTACAAACCAAGTGTCACCTTTCAAAGCAAAATCACATCATTATTCTTATACTCATGTAGTTATGTAATTTTTTTAGAAAGCCATTTTAATGTTGTCTGCAGACAGACTATCTACATATATAAAAAATAGAATTTCAAACTTTCTATGGGTAGTTAAAAACATTTGATTGTAATTGAAAATAAAGGCACTAACTTACTTGATAATCTAGAAATTACCACTTGATAGTTCATGAAGTCAGATGAGTAGTATCTTTTCTGTGCTTTAGAGATGTGGAATATCTCACCTGAAAGCCCAGGTATAAGAAGCTTTCTCATGGAGAAGTGCAAAATTGTAACTATGGGTACAAAACTATTAACATCCTGGGTACCAGTTACATTTCTAATATCGACTCACCTTTTCGTCACTACAAGGAAAACCCAGGGTCCATGTAAATGGCATTTACTGCAGTGACTATTACCAATGTAAACTTAGCTAAATTACAACTGTTCATCTTGGATATTGCTTTTACTGCATCCACCACAGTATAAAAAACTCCTCACAAGCTGCAAAAAGCACTTAGAGCACCTTGAGAAACTTTTGGGTTTCATCTCAACAACACCAATTCTCTTCGCATATTGCTAATGACGATATTTCAAACAGCAGAACAATGTTATTGGAAAATGCAGAATACAGACACCTTGAGAAATCCCAATATTACCATTTAAGACGTTAACATACATGCATGGTTGGGAGTTTGGCCAATATTGCATCACCACAGAAAATATCCATAGTGCATACATAAAGAAATCAAGAAATAATTATGTACCTGCACTTGTCATTTTCAACACAAAACAGAAGGAGAGAGAGAACTTTCAATTTTTGTTAAAATATGCATTCTGTCAGTCAAGTAGTTGACGGGTAATTCAGCTCACATCTCAGCACACATGCCACTTTCTGGCAGAAAGTTTGAGGGAAAATGCTGTACTACACATGCAATTATATAATGCAATATTGCAGGAGTATTAACAACATACTGAAGATGTGGATTCGCTGGGCAGAGAGTATGCAGATACCCATACTCGCTTTGGAAATGCTGATCCACTTGCTACTTTGCTCTTTGTCTAACAAGAAATGAGTGGGAACCCCCTTTCCTATCAACATACAAAATATAAAACGTAACCAAAAATTCTTACATACAAAGCTAATGTGACATAATCCTTAAAGGACTGACTATGGAAATCTCTCAACGGCAATGTAGAAATCTTCCAAATTCAGACCTGTTCCTTTAACCATGTCTCCAGAAGCAATACTGTCCCATCAGTGTATGGACAACAATTAGACAAAGAGGACACGAAAAAAAGGCAAGTAGCCATTTGCCCCCCTTTCTTTTCCCACTGAGCCATATGCACATGCGGTGGCAGGATCCCCGGGACAGGCTGTGTGCCACTCCCAAGTCTGATGTGAGGGCAGATTACATGCAGTGAACCTGCCTCTGCAGGTGCAATCTACAGTCTATGTAGAATTTATGTTTTGATTACCACATAACTGAACCTACCACACAGCAGCAAAAGCAAATCCAGTTGAATCTCCTTTTAGTTCATGAAAGTCAACAACAAACTGAAGAGCTCTGTTTTCCTTAAGACATCCTTAGCTGCCCCACTGTATCAGATTAATTTCCAAGAAAACCACAGTCAAACAAATCATTCTAATTTTGTATTTTTAAAATCATAAAATGTTAAGGGTTGGAATGGACCTCAAAGATCAAGCGGCTGGAGCATGTCCAGAGAAGGGAATGGAGCTGGGGAAGGGTCTGAAGCACAAGGAGTGGCTGAGGGAGCTTGGGGGCTCAGCCTGGAGAACAGGAGGTTCACAGGTGACCTTCTCACTCTCTACAACTCTGACAGGAGGGTGCAGCCAGGTGGGGGTAGGGCTCTTGTCCCAGGCAACCATCAGTAAGACCAGGGGACATAGTCTTAAGCTGTGCCAGAGAAGCTCAGATTGGACATCAGGAAGAATTTCTTCACAGAAAGGGTGATAAAACATTGGAAGGGGCTGCCCAGGGAGGTGGTAGAGTCTCCATCCCTGAAGGTGTTTAATGAAAGACTGGACATGGCACTCAGTGCTCTGGTGTAGTTGACATAATGGTGTTTAGTCATAGGTAGGTTATTGGCTGGACTTGGTGAGCTCTGCTTTATCTTTCTGGAGACAATAAAGTTCTCCCTCCCCTTTATATCAATATCTATTCCACTGCTAGCGATAGATATTTTTCTGAAGCACCAGTAAACTCTGAAACAGAGGGTGGGGGGAAATCAAATCTTACCTTGACATCAAAGTTACACTCCAGCCTTCGGATTAACACAATAAAAGCACCAGAGGAGTTGTCTCTCAGAGGAGGTGGGGCTATAGGCTCACATGCATTCTCTGGTTTGGAATTTATTAAAAATCCCTAGAAAACAGGAGCAGAAACAGAAGCTTCATTTCTCTTTAACAAAAGGGGGTTGATAGTCAAGTATATGGAAAGAAAACTGCACCTTTTCATACAATAGCTAAACAAATTCTTATTATCAGCTCAGTCCTATATCATAGCAAGATTTCTTCTACTTCCCTGACTATATATTTTGATTCATCAGAATGTTTATGTCTCTGAAGAATTAGAAAGTTTGAAAGAAAATACAGTTTTTCTAATCCCATCATACTCTGACTTTGCAGTGTAATTCAAGAAAAAAGAAGATGGCATATACTACATTAATATAGTATAACTATTACTCTAAGACATATGGAGACTAATCAAGAAATCCGAAGTACAATGGCCTAAGAAGCACCAACACAAACTCAGAACTCGCCAGTTAACAACAAAACACAAGCAAAGTTCCATGTATGACCCAGCACGGACCTAGCATACAAAACAGTTGGTTTGCTATGGTAAGCAAAGATCACTCAAGCTACAACTGAAAGCTTCACAGAAGTAGGAAACTCTGGCAATATCAACTTTGAAGCAATCTTTCAGTCGTTTTTAAGTGGCTGAGCTCTCCACCACTGACAATGTTGAAGTAGAAACTCTCCCAGCCTCATGCTTCACATCTGCTAAAAACTTCTACAGCTTCTCTCACAGGAAACGTGCTCACCCGAATATGAGCTGTGCTAGCATGAGTTCCACTCCCCAGTGCTGCAACTTCAAGGCTGACTACTCCCTCCAGCCCTCCTCCCCAGCGCCAGAACTACTCCGTACTGTGACACACGACAGTGCCAGTAGCACACAAGGCACACTGCACAGCACTGCCTGTCCAAGCTCTGAAGGGAGTGGGCTGGCCCTTTTCCCTTTGATAGGATGGGCTTGCTTCCTTGGTCAGCTCTCTAGATCACCTGAGAAGGAGCTTCTTGATTAGCTAGATTAATGTTAGTTAATTAATTATTAGGTTGTTATTAACTAGTCTCCCCTTTGTTAAGTCTCTTCACAACATATTGTGATACCAAACTACAGAAAAATCCAGACTGGACACCCAGAGAAGTTTTGCCTACCCTTCACATGAAATACCTCTCTTCAGAAAATCACGTTCCTGGGTCTGGTGCATGATAAGGTCACAGTGTGACAGAGGCTTTCTAACACTGATGCAACAGAACAGCATTTGGCAGAGGAATATTCCTACCAGACTTGCAAATTATCATATAACTAAAGAAAGGTAAATTGCCAAAAAAAAAAAGAACATAAGTAGTGTGGTTTATGCAAATAAAGATCATGAGAACTTGCACTGCTGTGGGCTGAAGAAATTATTGCTACATGTCTAGATATATCCTAAGCTTTCAGTTTTCACTGACAGCTTTAGATAGAGATGTCATCAGCTGTTTAGAAATACATATAATAAATATATAATTACATATCAATGCACAAGTTAACTGTCAGTTTAAATACATAGAATATGTGTAAGTTTTTATATTCAGTTTATATACACAAACATAATACACATACACAAATATATATGATAGTCTATATATACACAGTGTATATTTATGTGAACCATCAGTTTAAACATACTTTTAATTCTTTATATATAACCTTATACTTTAAAAATATGTTATTCATAAAGTTTACTTACAACATAGAGAAGAAATTTGAGGAATTTAGTTTTGCAATACTATCCCTTTTGGCAGAGAGGCTGCACCAGCAATCTCGTTCTTTGCCAAGTTTGTGGTGACAGGCACAACACCACAAAGTCTGTAACAATCTAAAGCAATAACCATTGAAAATTTTAAACTGAGTTGCTGACAGCCAAACGTAGGTTGCTAAGGTTCCCCAATTCATACAGCACACACTGCTGGACTCACTGTACATGGCTCCATGCAAAGTCTTTTCTCAGCTTTAAATAGACTGGCCCTTGGGGAAGCGACTGCATTCTATGGAGAGGTTTTACACAAATCACACAACACCGTGTTACAAATCAAGAAATGCATCTACAGAAGCCAAAGGCCAGCTATGACTGGACCACCTTGTCCTTAATGCTACCATACATTCTTAACTGTCAGTAATCGAGGAGCCATTTAACTGAGGAGCACCTACATTTATGCTTTGGTACCAGTTACTATAGAATCTGACAGATTGTGTTTTACAACTTGCATACTAATAAATCCTAGTCACAAGCATTGAAAGAGGATACTATTTGCATCCTATTGTAACAAATATCATAGCATTTTCTAAAAGTAATTAAAACCTTAATGCAAAGAAAAAGTTTTGGTATAATATTCAGGCCTAAAACTCCATTATTTCTACACATGTGATGACATCTACCTTAATTAAGACACAGAGCTCTCTAACAGTTAAAAAGGTCAGAATCAAAGCTCCTTACATCTATTTTTGGTGTATTAAATTGGCTCACTACTTGGGTAAATCACTTAATTACCCTCTGGTTCTCAACATAGTCAGTAAACAACTACACAGCTTTAACACACCTTCTCCCCATGATAACACCCACTGGGCATGGAAATGAAGCCTGCTTGAGGGGAATTGCAGAGAAATTCCTGAGTTACAGGAATTCTTACAATACTTCATTACCCTTTGGGATTAAAAGGGCAACATGGAAATAAAGAGTGATCCACCCTTTTACCTTAACACCAGCTTCTTTTTTTTGCACAGTGGTTACTCTCAACACTGCAACATTAACAATGCTGCAGAGGCAGTTTTGGGGCCATACAGGCTACAGACAGAGGTAACACAAAAGCAACTCTCTGCCCTCACAGGCTATTCATGGTCTCCGTAGGGGTGTATATGATACAAACTCCTCCAGAATTTGGAAGGTGGTCTGCCTAAATTTTTGTATAAAAATTCTAAGCTGTAAAAGCATACACGTATCAGTCATAAACCCTCATACACTGTTCAAAGGGGACAGCAAGACATAAATCACTGCCTCATGACTGATTCCATGTAGCCACTTCCACAGTAAAAAAAAGTAAGGAAGCCTGAACTTCCCACAAGCCCTGAACTGCCTGGATGGCCAGACACAACCGCCTTTCTCGCAGACAAGTGTTTCAATTGCCGGAGTGGAACAGAAAATACATTTTATCCAAAATGAACAAACTTACTAACACTGACTGTACAAATGTGACTCTAAAGGAAACAAATGGTTCCTGTCACTGCAGAGCACCTCAGGCCAGGCAGCCAGAAAGAAGGAGTGTGCCCCTTGGTGCTGAACTCGGCACAGCACACGAAAAAGCATCAGCTGCGTAATCTCAGCACCAAACAGCCTCAGAGAACGTGAAGACTACAACTGCACTGGATATTCATCTGGCTTTTAAGTACTTTTCTAAGCAACAGGACTATGACACCAGTTCACAGTGTTAACATCACCACATGTAGTTTATTTTTAAACAATTTAGTTTCTACCTCCTCTATCTTATATTACAGAGATAAAAGGAATAAAAGCCTTCACACCAGTTACTACTGCCACCAGTATGTCTGGACAGCTACTACCTTAGCAGAAGCCAGGAAGAGCAGAATGTGCCTTATCATCGCTGTCTAAGGAAGATGCATTTATTTCACCTCTCACAGTTCCTTCCCATTTTAGTTTCAACTTAATCTCTCTCCTGTTAATTTCACTCAGTCCACCTACACATCTTCCTGTGTTCCAAGTGAAGGTACTGACCACACTACAGACATGAAAAGTAATTATCCTGCTGTACAAAACGTTCTTGCTGCTGTATTTCAGAAGACATCGGGTCTTCAGAATTTCTAATCCAGCGCAAAATAACAATAAAGCCTAACCTGTATTCCCGTGGCCATATCCATCTTGGACAGTTTTTGCACATTAATCATTTTGCATGAAGTCAATATAGTTTTTCCCTTTCCAGTTCCATTAACATTTGCAAACCTTTACATCTTGCTTCTGTCTTCTCTAATCCTAGGTGCATTTTACAACTTCATATGGTATAAATATTTATATGTTTTTCCATGTCAATGAAAATGCGATTAAGAAAATTTAAAAAAAAAAATTGAAAAGCCACATGTATATTTTTTGCTCATTCAATAGATGAGCACTTTCTAAGTGCCTTCTCTTGACAGTATTATGACCAGTTCTCAAGTCACGGCCCAGCATCCCTAGCCCAACAAGATGCTATTTCAAGAAGACACTCTAACAGATAAGTAACAAAAACATATATATGTATCTGCATTTTCCCCACTTATTGATACAGAGTGAAATTAAAGAGCACTAGTGCAACCCATCCTTGAAGGGGCACTGGAAGAATGGGGGGACCTTCTCATCTGCTATGGGGTATGGATTGCAACTGAAATGAAACCATTTAAGGAGAGGATGCAGGACCAATCACAATCCCTGGCCCCAGTGCTGGGCACAACGCACAGGCACCATGGCAGAGCTGCAGCCCCTGACCTTCTCTATTCAGCAGCTCGAGAAATGCAAGAGTAGCGAACTGACAACAGTTGTAACTTCCCAAAAAACTGAGCCACAATTGCTTTACACGGCACACAATGTGGGCCACACGCAAGGAAATAATCTCTCTTGCCTTGCCATCCTTCACATGTGAAAGGGCTTGCCAACACACGACTGTATGGACACAATGAATCTTCCAAATATTTTTTTAAAAAAATCATATCAGCACAAAATTAAGTCTGGCATCTGCCGATTCCCGTGCAAGGTAACTGACATCATGTATCAGTGTTGCCATCAAAACAGAGAACACAGCAGTCTACCAAACTTATCTTAGATTCCCATTATTTACCTATTTTTAATTAATTTGTTAAAAATTTTCAACAAATTCTCCTTAAGTAGACAAAGAGACAAAGACTACCAAAATTCTCTTCTTAGGAGAAGAATCTGCCTATTCACAGGCAACATCAGATCCTTTGCACGTTTGTTTTGTTTGAGCAGTTGATTAATAATTTCTGTCCTTACTTTTCCTTGGACTACATTCCTTTAATTTTTATCTTTTCTAGCTTACAGAGGACACATTCAGCAGATACAGTTCTCTCTCTATATATTCAACATTCAAATTCAATCTAGCACCTCCCAATCAAATCTGTCATTATCCCGAACCCTTTGTACCCCACATTGGGTGCCAAAAAGGATTGTGGGGGTTTTACCCCATCCAGCCCTCAAGCCCTGCGCAGCCGCTCAATCACTCCCCCACCAGCAGGATCAGGGGGAGAATTGGAAGGGTAGAAGCTAAAGAACTTGTGGGTTGAGATAAAGACAGTTTAATAGGAAAAGCAAAAGCCACACACACAAGCAAAGGAAAACAAAGAATTCATTCACTGCTTCCCACAGGCAGGCAGGTGTTCAGCCACCTCCAGGAGAGCAGGGCCCCATCACACACAACAGTGACTTGGGAAGACAAACACCATACTCAAAAGTCGTTGTCGTCCCCCCCCGCTTCTTTCTTCTCCCCACTTTATATACTGAGCATGATGCCATACAGTCTGGAATATCCCTTTGATCATTTTGGGTCCTCTGTCCCGGCTGTGTCTTCTCCCAGCCTCCCATGCACTCCCAACTTCCTCACCAGTGTGGCAGTAGGAGGAACAGAAAAGGCCTTGGCTCTGTAGAGGCACTGCTCAGCAATAACAAAATCATCTCCATATTATCACCTGTGTTCAGCACAAATCCAAAACATAGCTCCATACCAGGCACTGAGAAGAAAATAAACTCTAGCCCAGCTGAAACCAGCACAAGATATATAGATATAGGTATAGCTATATATATAGATAGATATAGATATATATATATATATATATATATTTTTTTTTTTACCTTCAAGCCTTCTGCTGGCAGTCTGTAGCCAAATCTAGCAGGTAGATCATCAAAAGTCTGGGTTCCATTTTCAAGGTTATACTAAGAGAAATACATTTTTTTAAAAATTAGGTTTCCAACAAGACAGAAATAGTTAACAAGTACAAACAAAACCAAACAACATTGTGTATTTTTTTAGATTAAAATATTTATCAGACATAGGACATCTTGTGACCATGTCAATGAAATCACAAAATTGCTTATTGCACCTGTTTCTACTCATATGGTAACATCATTCTTTTCTTATCTAGCTGTCAAAACAAGAAAGTAAGTAATAGATATTTTGTTGAACTATTTATATGGTAAATCTTTCTTTCTACTGTCTAAAATTCAAATACCATCATATCAGCAGAATAGAAACTACAGACAAACCAAGCGAGCAAAAATCTGAAGAGCTGGGACACTTGGATGTGGAGTTTTCACTGGATTGTGGTGGTGGGTGTTTTGCCCTGAATTCATTTGTGTACAGGGAAGAACAGCTTTTAAGAAGTGCTTCACTGTAGACAAAGAATAGCCTCCCTATGCTATCCCTTCCCAATTCCCTGCTATACATTCAGATTAGTAGCAGAAAAGTAACTCTACAATTTTATTTTATAGTAACTATGAGCGTTCATTTTAAAACAGAGGAAGACCTTAAATCTGTGGAAGCTTTGTTTCCCCTTTGTTCATCTTCTCTGGCTGTATAACATGCCTGACCAATGCAGAATTCATACAGAAAAAAGCGCTAAGTGTATGTATGGTATATTTTTTTCATTTAAAAAAAAAGTGTTTCCTGCAAAAGTTGTGAACTCTACAGTTAACTGACTTGAATGTGCATCAGTTGTTTAATTAAACAGTTTAGTGAGTCAGAAATGTTTGTCTATTCATCATATCATCCAACTGTCACACAGAACAGCCACGTAAGGATCGCGTTTGCTTCAGAGGGATGTTTCCTACAAGCCAGGCTTAGACAGGGGAGCTCAAATTATAGTTCAGAGAAAAACAGTGCCATGATTTATCCGAAATCTTCCAAAGGAGCAACATTTTGAAGGAGCTTTCTTCTCGCAAACTTTGAGGGGAAAGAAGTAGGAACAGAGCCAAATTTCAAGGAAGCTTCTTTGTTCTGTGTAACCAATGCGCTCCACACAACCTCTCCTCCTGACCTTCCACCACAGAGAGCACCGGTGCACCACCTTCTTCCATCCACCTTCTTCAAAACGTCCTGAGCTCGTGCTACTGTCAGTTTTCCCTTGAATCACTTGGCAAGCCCCAGCTTAAGTCAGGAGTTCAACACAAACCTATTTCTTTTTAGCCCTTTTTTACAAAATAACCAATCCTGTCTCACATGCACACAACAGCACTTTACACAGACAGGACTCTTTGAGGCTGCAACTATATGAGAACACAGAAGCATAAAACCACTCCCAAATTAAAAGGGAAAAGAAGAACTTCTTTCCTCCGCAAACCGAAAACTCTGGTGAGAGTTCTGCTAACAAGTGGGTAGTCATTAAACCGTGAAATCTCTCAAGACTGTAAGTGATCTGTACACCAGCAATTCCATGTGACACAGTGCAAACATTCCCTCTTCTGAGCATCTCCTAAGCACTCCACTTGCTCCTTTGTGTAGAAGTTCAGTATCTAGTTCATCTCTTCATTTCTTCCTTCAAGATATTCTCACAATACATCTGCAACTTCCAAATATCCAAGAATAAAAGACACTTTGTCTTCACATGGAATTATTTTAGAATACTACACACAAAAGCTTAAATAGAAAAAAAATTAAACTAAATTTCCAAAATGCCCTATTTTTCTTTTTTGAGGTTGGGGGTGGGTTGTTTGTTTTGTTTTAAATAACCTTTCTAAGAGAGGAAGAAGCAAGAATGAAAGTTAGGTTTTTATGAAAAGAGGAAGCACAGGCTCGGTGACAGAGAAAAGGGGGGAAAGGGAAATCGTGTCTACCACAGAAAGACAGTTTAAAATTTCGCAATAAAATGGTGATGTCAGTGCCATAATAAAGCAATTATCTACCTGCATTGTTTCTTTACATTGTTTCTACAAAAAGTATTTATACAATAGTAACAACCTGAGGATCCAAATAACGCACTTCAGTTTTCATCAACCCCACTTTACCACAAACTTTTAAGTATTTTTATTTTAACATTTGTCTCCTACAGTTTGTCACTCTGTTCTCCAAAACTGATATGACATTAACAACTCTTCTCCATATCACTGGAACAAGCAGGAGCCTGCAGTAATTAGGTTTAATTATTTCCTTAGCTTAAGCTCTATCCTACAAAGACATTTATAACTTTCTCCTTAAAATGCCACAATATATCGAATTGGTAATAAACAGCACAGCAACAGCTTTTACCACTGATCTGTGTTCATCATACTGTTTATTAACCTGATCATTTCAAATTCTACACACCCAAAAATTATTTTCCTTCATGATAGCAGATATTTTCAGCTACTTAAAAATTACATCTAGGTGCAATATACACAAAAACCCTTACTAACAAGGCCTCCAGCACACACAAATAAATTATACTAGCCATAGAAGATAATTTAATTTATTTATTTGCAGTAACCCTACAAAACAGCACCCATCACCAAAACTTAAGTTGCTGTCTAAACCAAAGCATGGAATTCTTTTAACAGGGTTATAACAGTCTACAGGACATCTGGTCAGAGTGGAACTTTGTAAGTGACTACGGGAATTAGGTGCTTTCACTGTCATGGTACTTGATATACCATCTGTAAACTCATTGAAAATGTACAACTTATTGTTTATTGAAGTAAACTGTTAAGGCAACTCCATTCCAAGCAACCTGCTATAGCATTTATTGTATTAACTGATTCATTAATAGAATAGTTGAAGAGATGATTTGATTTTATAGAGATTTCACCCATTTAGAAAAATATTATTATACTTACTGCTAAAATATCTGCCTCCACAGGTAAAAGATTCAGGAAGGCAAATAACTGCACAGTCACAATAGTGTATATCTGAGTGGCAGACAACATCAGCATTCCTATTGACAACAGCATATTTTATTTAATACCTGCAAGAAAAGAATCAGAGTCAAGGCACATAGCAAATATTTTCCTGCGTCATTTTACGGGACTCTTGGTCACTTAAAACTTTTCTGCTAAAGAAGTATGCAAAATGTTATTCAACGTATACCTTTGAGAAACAAATAATCTTAAAGTTATATGATTACTTTAGAAGTTCCTTTTGCTGGAAGCATGTAAACTCCATGGGAGGGACTGCATGCATAAACTACAAAAATTTTAAGAGCAAGACTTCAAAAGGCTTTAGGCATCACAAAGCAATGCAAGGGGTACAAAGGGATGAACATTCACATTACATTAATCATCCTTAGAGACTTCATTTTAAACTTCGCTTCTTCTAGCATAAATCCAAGTCAGCAAAATTCCTGATGTATCTGGAATAATTCCAGTAAAAGTATGTATTCCAAATATACATGTGCAAAAGCAATGCGATACCAACTTGTAAGAAAAAACAGGTCTATCAACCTCAGAGAAACTCAGACGTTCCAATGTGACACATGCCTTGGGCAGCAGCTCTGATCTCCTAGAAAGCACATGCATTTTTGAGGACTTTAAAAACAAGTGACAAACTACTATGTAAAGTTTGCTTAGGTGCACTTCCCAAGCTCATGACTTTAAAAGGAAGTAAATTCTGCTTTGCTAATAAATGTACAACAAAACCAGGAGTAAACCCCAACAGCTTGTGTCTGGAAACGGAAGGGGCTTGTTTTCTAACAGATTAGATTGTGCTTTTGGATTGCTCACTTATCCTGCATCAGTTAAAAAAAAAAAAGTGGGGAGAGGGGTTAGGAGAAGAAAACCAAGCATTCTAATACTTTTCCTTTGCCAAAGATTTTTTTAAAATGTATTAAATAAACAAAGGACGTGAATGTCTTCCTTGTATGAGCAATGACATTGCACCCTTACTAAAGTCATTGAGAGTAACGAACTACCCTCAAAACAAACCCCAAGAAGCAAACAAAACAAGAACAAAACAAAAGGACACCAAACATTTGCATGAACAGAACTTTGAACTCCCCCTCAAATTTAATATATGCATTAGCTACAATGGTTAATAGATTTCATTCCATTAGGCTTAGGGTCATACTTGTGTTTGAAACCACAGAATTTGGCCCATCAAATACAACACAAATATTATAAAGACAGAATGTTTGAAATCTAAACATTTCTATTCTTTCTTGCACAGAAAAATCTAACACAACATAATACACCCCAGTACTGCTATTTAGAGACTCAGTGCTCTTTGAAACGAATTGCAGATTACTTTCTACTCGTCTCTTCCAAACAATTACTCTTCTGGCTTCAATGAGAGTCCTGATCTAGATCACAAACCTGATTCATGGTGAAATGTCATTTCTGTGACTGATTAAGTCTGTGAAAGACCAATTTCCTCCACACTTACTACAGGACCTGCAAATCTGTGCTCTCACAATTCACGAACAACATGGTGCAAATTTGCAACATCCACTCAGTATCATGTTTAATGTAATAAGAAATGGTGTTTCTGCAAAGCTTTCATCTCAAATGCTCAATACCATGTGTCCATAGGCATTTCATCCAATGTGGAGCTTTCGGTTCATAACACAAACACAAGGTAATTTCATAGTCTGCACTCGGAGGTAAAAATTACACTAGCAAAACTGTAAAGTCAAGCATCCAAAACCAGTTGCAGCAATGGGTGAGAAGGTGAGATTTAGCGTCCATTTGTGCTGTCAAGAAATGGTTAGCTGACAAAGGGATAGAGACTTTCAGAGAGGAAAGACTTGGGAGGTGGGAAAGGATCCCAAATTTCTCCTCCATTTCCCATGAGCTACATGTAGAGGCTTCTATCCTGTTGGATGTTCCCAAAAGACAGGATGGATTACTTCCATGCCTCTCTTCCCCTAAAAAAATTAAACTAGTGTTTGTTCTTTCCCACATCTTTACTGACTTTACCCTTTCACTTTCTTTTCCCCACGTTATATTCTATCATCTTTATTTCATTAAAGCAGAACTCCCACCAATGCAGCTTCACCAAAGTGCCAGTTAAAGATGTTTTAGATCATTTATTAACAGCCTTTCCATCTACAGCACTCTAGAGACAACAATTACTGTTCATCTCTGTATCGTGCTGCTACAATCTGCCCATCCTACCAAGTTCAGATGGACAGATTAAGCAACACAAGCTCAGAGAGAAAAAGACTTGGTGGGGTTCTGTACTGTGATCCACCTGGATGGACAACAGCCTTTGTCTGCTGGACACGGTCTTAAAAGAGAATGATAGAGAACTCTTTCACGTAGAAAGTTTATTTCATTTGAAGTTTATTATCTAACAGAACTTCTAACTGAGGTAATACATTTTAGTGCTTGAACTACTACTTTTTTGGTTTTCTTTGACAAGGACTACCTAAACAACAAAAACTTCTTAGGATAATTTTACATTCCTATTCCATCCTCTATTGCAGCCTCCCCCAATTAGCTTACTGCTTTGGCACAGAGTAAGAGAGGTGCATATACCCTAACCATTATTAATTCCTAGAAATTCCCTGCCATCAGGAACAGCCTCATGAGAATGGTGGCAGTCACTGTGAGTGACCAGCAGCCAGGAAGAACCTCCAGCTGAGCTCTCACTTCTAAAGGCCACAAGCCAGCACCACAGAGCAGGGCCTCTGCACTCACACGTCACTACTGACCATCCCTGTCTGTACTGCTGCTATGGGCACAGTGCAGTCTGGAGACATGCAATGATCAGCTGTCCACAGAGGAACTTCAGATTTCTCTCGTGCTGAGCTACAACATGACTGTGGGCAAGCAACCTCTTAAGAGCACAGAACGCACAAAGTATCTTATTCCCTTTATAAAAGCTCACACCTAAACATGATCAAGCTAGAAAACCCAACATTCAGAATTTAAATATATGGGATCAAGTACACCTCATACTCATGGCTACAAAACAAGCACCAATGAAGTGCTACATTCAGCAGGAAATCTAACCACTTTCACTACTGAATGTAAGAGAATTGTATGGTCCACAGATGGACTACTAAGTCTCTCTAGAGATTCTTCCGGTCTCAAAGTAAGAAATTACTGGAAACTACACAAAATAGTTGCAACACAAAACAACACAGAAATGGGTCCATTTCTGGTTTCAAGATAGATGTAAGAATTAAAATAATTAACAGACAAGTTTTAAAAGTGGGCAGTATGCGCTTAGTAATATAATTATCCAAACTCCTCTAACTTCTTTTACTAGAGTAATTAAAAGTACTTCACAAACAATTTAACTCAATTAGGTCATCCAAAACGTTTGTTGAAGCAATTTTTTGTCAAAAACCTCCAAATTGTGGCTTCTTATATAAATAGCTCCACCTGAATTTGTTTTCATTTGACTGTAGATATTCCTTCTGAAAACTGTCTGTTGACTTAACTGGGAAATCATAGCCAACACTATGACTTTCTTTTTCAGAATCAAGAAACAGCTAAGAATTCCTGTCCTTCTGACCTATCCTTCATGGGTTCTTCAAGCAAAAAGCATTGTCGCATGATGTGAGGTTCTCAACGCTAAAACAAATATCAGAGAGAAAGACTTGATTTAAGCTAACATGAAGATAATTAGAATTCATTATTACTATTTGGAGGAAACAGCTGATACTTTCACAAACAGTTCTCCTGATTCTAACTTGGCCAGAATCAGACATACAATGCTTTGTGAAATTTTCAACCGGTTCACAGAAATGAAGTTACACTCACAGGAAAGAAATGGTAATGAGTTACAAAGTTAATGAACTTTTATTAGTAAATTAAGATTTATCACCTTCTCTCATCAGCCTGCCCTAAAAGAGAGGACATCAGTGAAACTGGAAGGATAAAAGAACCATTGTTTCAAAAATACAGCCATTTTTACTATGACAGAAGCAACAATACACTTGAAGCTATCACAGCACTTTAACCAACACAGTAAATTCAGCACAGAGAAAAGCACTAAAAGAGCATCAAGGTTAGAAAATACCAGAATTAAAGTGGTGCTTGCAAACAATATGCATATACAGCGCAGTCTTCCCTGTCAAAGTTACATACATACAAATTCTTCTGTGCTCAGGATCTGCTGCCTCAAATGCAAGCCAAAAAGCCTCACAATTCCTGAAATTTCATGGCTCTTCGGAAAGCATGCCCCCTCTCAGCCGAGGGAGGCAGCTCAGAGCACACAGAAATGCAGATGCGTGGAAAAGGACTGTACTGTAAACCACACAAAATAAGTTAAACCTGACTTTGCAGAAACCTTCCGCACTTTACACCTGATTTGCCAGCGTGTAAAGACAAAGTTGTCCTTAACTTTGAGCATTTCTTCCCACTCTCCATGCTAGAACTCACAAACCAAACTGAGCCTGAGGTGCTGCATCCCTGTCACAGGACTGAACAGGACAGAAACGAGGAGGAGAAAATGTGGGGTGTGCTGGACCAGCATAGTTACAAGCAGTAAGACACCCCAGAAGTAAACACACCAAGCACGTTTAAGATAGGGGTCACAAAGATGTTACACAGCTCGAGACATAGACAAGAACTTTCACAGCTTTTGGCAAATATTCACAAACCAGGCTTCACAAACTACAAATAAATATGAATTTTTCAGACATATCTCAATCAACTTAAAATTTGATTCAGATCAGACTATAACACAAAGCAATTCCATGTTCACGTGGTTATATTCATGTTTCAGCTCGCTCAATAAAACAGCTTTTCCCTCCCACTTCTGAAAAAAACAACAACTTGTACATCTGTATGAACCTAACTTAAACTGTATTATTTTAAAGCCAAATAAGACTATAATCCTTATAGCAATCACAAAAAACCATATGAACATACAGAAACTTTGTGACAAATTCCAAATACTTTGGTAGATTGGGCTGCACATTCCAAAATTTCATAAGCAGAAGAGGAACAAAAACTAGACAGCTAATAACAGTAAGTCTCATTCACATTCTCTAACCGCCCCATATCTGAATTCTTGCATTTTGATACCATCATATCATTACTGACACAAATCTCATCTCAGACCTATCACAAAACTGGACACTGCCGCACGCGAAGTAAGATCAACATTCACACCTATTAAGATGCAGGAACAATTCCTCTCCCTTAATTTTACCGTTTTTACTAAGAACTGGGCTTTCAGCCAGTCAGACTCCACGGTACTCGTTATCCTGCAAACCTAACCAGCACCTCGGAGCACAGCCAGTCTCAAGAATCATACACCCGGCAGAGACGAAACTCGCGAGCAGGGGTCGAGTTTTCACCGGGCCAGGAGCGACGCTCGGGGAGAGCTCCAGAGGCCTCCACTCAGCTTCCCTCATCTCCCTCCCACGGTCCCCGGCAGTGCCGGGACCGCGGCTGCTCCAGCCGGGCTCCGACCTGGCTGGGCCTAAGCCGCCCACAGAACCGGGCCCCGCCTCGCCACTCCAAGGGTGGAGGCGAATAAGCGCTGCGCAATGGAGCGCCAGGCCCGTAAGTGCTCAGCCGCCGCACAGCCCGAGCGCCCAGGGAGCCTAGCGGCCGCACCCCAGTGCTCACCTGCGGCCCGGGGGACCCACCCCGCGCTCACCTGCGGCCCGCGGCCCCGCGGTCCCTGGGCGGCCTAGGCCGACGCCATGGCGCGTTCCGTGCGATCGGCGCCCGCGCCGGAAGTCCCGCCCGCCGCCGCGCGGTCGCGGGCGGTGGCCCGGGACAGCCCACTGGCCACAAGGGCTGTCGCTCAGCTGCGGCGGGGCGGGCCTAGCTCCGCTGGGGGCGCGTGGCTCCGCACTGGCTCCCGCCCCGCCGCCAGGGGGCGCGCGGCGCCAAAGCGGAGCGTTCGGGCGGCCCCGGCGGGCCGGGGGAAGGCTCCGGGACCGCCGAGCACAGCCGGCGCACAGGGCCTGCCAGGCCACCCGGTCAGTCAGCATGCGGCAGGAGGCAGTGCGGGTCTGCGATTCCACGGACGTATGGCTGTGTATGTGGAGTTCCGATGGCTGGAGGATGTCTTGTCCTAAACATTAAAGCCAAACTCTCGGCCGAGAGAGGAGACAATTAACCTGAGCGTAAGGACTCCCACCGGCTTCACAGGAACTTGTGCCTATTTCCCAGAGATAGTATTACAAATATTTCCACGTAGATACATCTATGACAATTTATAAGTTTGTAAATTGAAAAAAATTATGCTGGAATGCACAGCATTTCACCTAGTAGTCTTATTGAAACACTTGCATCTGCGTGTATGATTCTGGAATTTGTATTCAGAGTCTGAAACGAAAATTTGACAACGTTTTAATAGTATAGTTCACTCCATATAAGGAAGCTTGCTTCAGTCACTGGGATGGCCTGTGTCCGTGACTGCCAGTCTTGCAGAAAAGTGCAGCGTTGTCTGAGCAAAAGCTAGGGCTTCCAGGTGGTAACAAAATGCAGTAACGTTTTTTAACACTCACATTTTCCAAAGGTTCTGTTCTAAAAAAACCCTTCAAAAGTTGTTCAGCTTTTGTGTTTAACAAAATGAACTATCTCTTAAAAGTAAAACAGTTATGAGAAGTTGTTATACATAATTTAATAACTTAGAACCCTGGGGTTTTTTGGTTGATTGGTTGTTGTTGGCTTTATTTAACAAGGAACACGCATTTTCCTGTAGTTTCAGCACACCGGGGCAGCAGCATCAGCGTCTGGATGACACAGTCAGATCTCCACGTTACCGGGACTGTACATGGAAGTGGGCTTGAACTGCTGCTTGAAGGTGGAATAACAGAATAATCAGGAAGGAAAGGAAACACAAAATATGTTACCTCACTTCAGCACAGGTCTGTAAGACAGAAGAAGGGTGTCGCTGCAGCAACACGCACCTGGGGAGACCCGTCACTCCGTCCGTCCCCGGTGCAGCCCTTGTGCGCTCTCCCGTAGCTTCCCGGGCAAGTCACAGCCTCCCTGCCCCAGGCCACCAGTTCCTGCCAAACGCCGGAGCTGCCGCGCCCCCGCAGGGCCCCGGCCCCGCGCAGGCGCCTGCGGGGCGCCGCCCCTTCCCGGGCGGTGGTGGCCGAGCGGCGGCGATGCTGCTGGTGCTGTCGGCGGAGCACAGGGCGCACCTGGGCTGTTTGCCACGGGCCGGCGGCGCAGGTCGGGGCCGTGAGGGCTCTGCGGGCGGGAGGGAACCGAGCGGGGCCGGGGCTGCAGCGGGGTCTCTTCTCTCTCTATTTTTACAGCCATCGGCGAGCTGGGGCGCCTTGCACTGGAGCAGCTGCGGCGAGGAGCGGCACCGCGGGCCTGCGAGACCGCCGCCAGTGAGAGCCGGGCTTTGGGAGCGGGGGACCGGGCCGGGGCCGTGGGGGGCCGGGGGACCGGGCCGGACCGTAGAGATTTCGGGGCAGGAGGGCGGGAATGCGGTGGGCTCTGCGCCGGCCACGAAGGACCCCCGAGTCCCCGGTGCACGGCGGTGCGGGGCCGAGGGAACGGGCCGACGGCGTGGAGCTCCAGCTTCGCGGGGGTCGGTGCTTCGTGCCCGCTGTGGGGAGGGCTACGGAGATCTCTTTTCCGACCCAAACCCTTCTCTGTACCGTGCCATAAGATACTGGTTTGTGTTTTTCTTAGGTTTTTGCTTTTGCTGGTTTGGTTTGAGGGGGTCTCTAACATGCTGTACGTTATTATTTGAAGGATGTGAAACCCTCTTTTTTTTTCTAAGCATATTTTGCACGTTAAGCATTGGATAAATTTGCAGCTTTGAGTCTCATTGCTGTGGCAGTTAGCAAGTAAAAAGGACTTTGTGCTTTCTTTAAAGGAAAGCTGAACGTTGGCGTTGACACCATTCAGCACGGGGTAGAAGGACTAATGTATCTTCTTACTGAGAGTTCCAAGCTTATGGCAAGTATACCTTTCCGTAAGGTCGGGGATACACTCAAGAGATGTCTTCTGAACACTTAGACCTCTAAAAATACTGATAAATGGGGAAAACATCGCTCAAAATTTTAATGACGTGTTGCTTAAATTTCAGAGAAAGATATCTCATGCTGTTGTATTATTGAAACATTGTATCTGCATATATGACTCTGGAATTTGTATTCAGTATCTGAAGTGAAAACTTGACAAATAGTGTAATTTACTACATATGGAGAAGCTTACTTCAGGATTAAGCTCTAAATAATAAAACTCAAGTGAAGAGTTTGTTGTTCAGCTACTGTACAGGATGTGGGCTAGACTAGTCCCCTGTTCAGCATTCCTTGTCTTTGTCCAATATGGGTTTGAGAGCTTTTTCAGCTCTTGGCATCAAAAGTTTGAGTGGGTATAAGCAAATACTAAAAGATAGTAGTTGGACAATTACTGTTTCCATTGGAAAGACTTCTAACTATTGATATAGTAGAATATTTGAGCAATGACTACATGGAGAAGGGATACAGAGACAAGGAATGTCTCTGTATTTTCCTCCAAATTTTCCTCCAAATTTGTCCAAACCGGCACAGAATGCCGGATTAAACTCAGGCAAGTGTTGCTCCCAAGAAGAGGTGGGGAGGGGATGGAAATGGTGCAGAGCCTCTACTTGAAACAAGGGCTCTTGACTAACAGGTTATAGTGTACTGTGGTAGAATGTGGTTGATTACAGACTGTGTTTGCGGGGTGGTGCATTGGAGAGGTACGATGGCATTTTCTGTGGAGTCAGTAACAGCTTCCCCAATGCTGGGTCAGGCTGCTGCAGTCAGCGCAAAGGCCGTGACCTGTGAAGCTTCTCCTGCCCTTGGGACAGGAGCATGAACATTGTGCCTTGTGCTGCTCACGTGCAGATTGCTCCTGGGTGTTTGTAGTCTGGCTACTGGCACAGTAGCACCCTGACAAGTGGATTCATGCAGCATGTCCTGCCTTGTGAGGTGCTCCCTCATGCTGTGTTTTGGTCTTTGATGTGAAGGCTTACATGTGAGGGGGTTGAATGTTCTTTAAAAAAGCTGTTCCTGAATCTTGTGCAAATCTGCAGTAATACGTTAACATCTGTAAATCCTTTAAAACCTGGATATTTGTTTTGTCCGAGGTGTAGAATTGTACTTGGACATTCCTGCAGGAAAATAACTGCACCATAGCATATGTGATGTTTAGTTACAGTTTTACCTGGTTTTCAAGAAATAATGGTGATTACACAGTTCCATATTAAGGCCTAAAGTGTTATTTCTAGATTTCTGAGGTTGACTTCCAAGATTCCATTCATGTTTTGGGATTCTCAGATGAATTGAACAAATCCTTGCTCCAGCTATACCTTGACAACAGGAAAGAGATCAGGAGCATTCTTGGAGAGCTGGTGCCAAGGCTTCCCAGCTACCACAGTCTGGAGTGGAGACTGGATGTGCAGGTGACTTCCCTGATGTTTTTAGTATTCCATATTTTACTTCACATTTTTATAACATAATAAAAACCTGCTAAACACTGTAAAAATAATTGAGGCAGCAGTACTTCATGTATTTAAAACTGATATGACTTTTTTAGTGTCCCACAGACAGCCAGTTGTGAGATAAAAGAGGATATGCAATGATGCAAAGTACTTGTTGCCTGATGAAAATTGAGTTCAGGGCTCTGTTGGTGTTTTTAACATATTAATGTATACTAAACATGCTTGGTCTTGATTATCACCTAATTTTCAGAAATATTATGAAAGCATTGATTAAAGTGGGTTAGTATTCTTTAATTATAAAACACAATAATAGCTTGTGTGTATCTTTAATGTGTATGAAAAGGGTTTCTGAACAGTCCTTCAGACAGGTTCTACAAACCTGATGAGAACTGTTAAGTACAAACATTGATAACCATTGATCATTTCCCTGTTCCCGTCCCACTGAACCCCTCCTGCAGCTTGCAAGCAGAAGTCTGAGACAACAGATCAAGCCTGCTGTGACTATGAAGCTACATCTTAACCAAAATGAAGATCAAACTGCCCAGGTGTTGCAAACTGACCCTGCTACCCTTCTCCACCTTATCCAGCAACTGGAGCAGGCGTTGGGGGAGATGAAGATGAACCACTGCAGAAGAATAGTGCGCAACATGAAATAAACTTGATTCCTCTCTGCTCTCTTACTAAGCAGTTTGTGAAACAACTCAGAACACTGCTCATAAATACATTTTGAGGAAAAATAAACATCTGGATCAGATGAACTGCTTTCCTGTGCCAGGATCTTGAGCCAGTATTTACCGGCCAAATGTCCTCAGCTGCCAGCTTTGCACATCTGCCTGAGACAAAAGGGTAATTGGATTTGCTTTACTTGCAAATGTAGGCCTTCAGTAGGCTTTGCTGAGAATTTCCGTAGCTCTAAACTAGTATAGTTCTGCTTGAGCTTTCCTACATCAAGTAGAACTTTCATTATTACATGAAGCTGCATATTGATTGTTACATTTATCAAGTAATTTTTTTCCCTTTTTGCTTCTGCTTTGAATTTTTTTTAACCCCTGTACTGGGTGGGAATGATACTGCACAGGAACGTTTCTCCCATGTAGACGTAGGGGTGTGTGAGAGTCCATGTGGGACTGCTGCCCTTTTCTGAGGATTTGGTCAGGGTGAGGGCTCCTGTTACACTGCTGCTCTGCTCTGCTCTGGTGTAGCCGAGCTGTCACTCCCATTAGCAGAGCCTGCTGTGACCCCATGAAGCAGCTGATGCTTTCTGCAGGCCACTGGGCTGGCAAACTGGTTACACATGAAGGTGGTCTGAAAATCTGCAAAAGCAAAGTCATGGGTGAAGAGGCGGGTTAAGAATAGCATTAATTTCTGCTGACTCTGGTCTTTGTGCTGTGATGCCACAGTTTGTGCTCCCCTGTCTGAGTACTAGTCATAAAGGCAAGACCAGCTATTGCAACAGAAATTATGCTTTTCCATTGTTAAACAAAAAAGTCTAATAAAGATTATGTCAAAAGCTACTTTTCAGTTGTATCCTAATGCAGTATTTTGCAGCTTTTGTGAGTATAATTAACTGGTTTTACTAATCAATGTTTTTGTGTCACTACTGAGGGTGCACCATAGCATACAGATTCTACAATAACTGTATTTACTGTCTTTCATGGCAATACCATAAACTTCTTTATTTACTGTGTTTTTACATTCACAAATGCATTCTTTTCTTTCTGTTTTGAATTTCTGTCCCTGTGAGAGGTGTTATTTCAAATTAAGTGTTTTAAGAAAAGTCAGTTCTCTAGAACATGGACTTGCCTATTCTCCAGTTGCTGTGTGCAGCATGGCAATGGTGTAAACAAACTGAAGTTCCTCTCATATGTGAATCAGCAAAGTGTTTCGTTTACTATTGTCATGGTTTGACACTGGCCAAACACCAGGCACCCACAAAAGTCGCTCGCTCACCCTGCCCTGCCACAGCTGGGCAGAGGAGGGAAAATTTAATGAAGGCTTCATGAGTGGAGATAAAGACTGGGAGAAAACACTTCAAGGGCAAAACAGGCTCAACTTAAAAGTACAAAGTGAATTTATTACTAACAAAATCAGAGGAGGATAATGAGAAGTAGAATAACAGACTCAAGGAGAGAGGGAAGGAGAAAGATCCTTTACACCAAGCATCTTACTTTTAAATTACACCTTTCCAGTTGTTCTGGGGGAAGTACCAAGCATGGAAAAGCAGCTGCTCAGCAGCAGGGTTTGGGCTTAATTATTGGAAAGGCAGATTTGCCTTTAGGTGAGGTTGGAACTGGTCTACACCTCTTCAAGTTCTTGCTTCTCTATCTTCACAGCATCCAGGGTAGCTGCTGAGGGCTTAGCACTTAAACCACGCTGGTGAGTGTGACTACACGGCAAGCGGCACTGGCTGCCGGTGCCTCTGTAGGGCGGGTGAGGCTGGGGAGTGAAATGCCATCTGTGTCAGTAACCCAGAGATACTGGTAAAATAAGAACTCACTCTTGGATCTGGATTTTTTGATTTTGTTGTAAACTCCCAAATTAAAGGTGGCATATAAAGCTACATTTAATGTATCTTCTCTAATTAATTTGCACTTGCTTTATAGAAACCCTTGAACATTACAAGGGGACTACAAAGCATTTTTCACAAGCTACTAAAAAAAATGCTACGTTGCTACTTTTAACCCATTTTATTTTTGATAGGCTTTTTAAAAAATTTACTACTGTTCCATTGTGTTCTTTGTTCTCCATTATTTAGTTCGAAGGAACACAAGTTTTCTGTTCCTGTATGGCTATTCACAGATGTACATGGAGCACTCAGCTGTAGTTACTGCCTGCTCAGAGTCTCCTTGCACAGAGCAAACCCAAAGCAGAGGCAGAATCATGCCAGGCTGCACTGTGTGCTGGTCTTCCCTTGAATGGACATGTCACCTGGAAAGGAATGGAACAGGTAGAGAGTGTGGGGTTTGTCTTTACTCAAAGATACAGAGCCCTGGAAGCAAAAAAAGCCCTTTTAAAGGCTTTATGAAAAATCACTCATGTTCAGATCATTATCTGTGCAATGACCACACGCACACGTACCCAGAATCTCATACACAAAGGATTTAAATAAGGATATTGCAGGAAAAAAAAAAAGATATGTAATGTCTGGATATCCCTGGAGCAGGTGCTGTGATTAGCACTGCTCTTTGAGCTTGTTGCAGCAAGGAACCCAGTACGAAGCAGTAGAAGAATAGTACAAAAATTCTTTGGGAAGGGAAACATAAACAAGTCTCAGGAGTACTGGGTTTCCTGACCAGAAATACAGCAGATGTCAGGAAAAATAACAAAAAAACAAAAACCCTCATAACAGTAACAACAAAACCTCCCAAGCCCCCCAAAAAACAAAGAACAATAAAACAAACCTCAAGGAGGAGATCTGCCAAGCCAATGGAAAAATGAACAGGAAATGTGAGGAAAAGTAAATGATAGGGAATATTTGTTAAAGCAAAGCAATCAGGAAATGCACAGGATTTGTTTCACAGAGCTAGCTGTAGTTCATGCATGGGCTTAAACCACAACTCTGAGAATCTGCATAACCAATATTATATGCAACACTGATTTGAGGGACAAAGATGGTTCAGTCAGGCCCACGTTCTCCACTAGAGAAGTCAAATGCAGTTTAAAGAACTTCATGCTTCTTTTTAAGAACTAAGGAATAAAGTCCAGAAAAAAAAATACTTACTTAAGACTTTTCTAGTGTAGATTCTGACTACTGAGGAGGGTGTATTCTTATCATCAGCATAGCCTGGAGTCTGTCCAAAATGCAGAAATAAAACAGCAAAATGTGTGACTAAAATAAAGTCCTGTTTGTTTAGCCAATGTGTGATATCTCTACGTGTGCAGTCATAAAAACACTGGATGCGTCCTTCTGTAAAAACCAACACTGAAGTTGGAAAGTGAACAGTATTATTCTTTATAGACACAGCTACTGAATTTAAACAATTTTTGGTCACATCACCATTCAAAAGTTATTCCAAGTGCACCAAAAAATGAGACAAGATTAGAACAACAATTGTATATATTAATTACAGAAAACCTCAGCTATGCATTTTGATGACAGCTCTGGTTTCTAGTATAGGCTAAACCAAAGATAAGTGACTGAATGGGCAGTCAGCAGAGATCCACAAAGCATCACACCTGCACTTGAAACTGCCGCTACGGACAGTGAGCTGGAAGGACGTATGATACAGCTCTGCACAGGACTTGTACTTGCCAGCAAAGGGCCAAACCTTATCCAAACCACAGCGAAGTGGTTGCTCTCCATATCAATACGAATGCTTCATTCCTCCCCATCGCCATAGCATCACTTAATCATCCAATTAAACTTGTACGTGAACTAATATAAGCATCATTTTGCTTCCAGAAATTAGTATCACCCATTAACTTTCTGAACAACGGTTTTGAAGCAAAGCTTATTAGCGTGGCAGAGACAAAGGGCTACGATGGTTCCCTGGGCACTACGAGCTGGGGCTGGACCGGGGCAGCCGCTCCGCGCGGGGTCCCGGCGGCGTAGAGACCAGCCGATCCACCCGGCTGACNCGGCTGACAGCGGCACGGCGAAGGCGACGCGGGGTGGAACGAGGGCGGGACGGGCTCCGACGGCCACCCGGCCCCGGCCTCGAGGGCCGTCCTGCGCCCAAAGTTTCCGCGGCAGTTGCATAACCGCGGGCGGGGCGGCGCGGGGGCCGGGCTGGAACCGCCGGAGGCGGGCGGGAGGGGCCGGCACTGCCC
>VZTI01002702.1:1072065-1118058 GCA_013397865.1 Struthidea cinerea
TTTTTTTTTCCTCCTATAGAAATGATTGATCCTGGAGGCAGATTTTTCTCAGATTTGCATGCAGATCTGTTATTCTGACCTTCCTGGGTGCTGGAAATATTCATGGACATTTTGCACCTGTAAAAAGCAGAATGACTACATGCTGAAAGGGAAAGTGGAGCATTAACAATCCCATACCACAGTAATCACTGCAGTAGGATTATGGTTCTAAGTACATTCAATCCCAAGTAATAACTCAGTGGTGAGGTGTTGATGCTGTGCTGTATCACTGGTGCTAGTTTTGACCTTGCTGTGAATAATCTGGTCCTCCATCCCAGTGCCTTTGTTACTGTTCTTTTCTCCCTAGGGGCTGTAGTCTTTACTGTTGCAGTAAATACAAAAATCAGAAATTATTGAAAAATTATTCCTTAAGCACAAGCATTGTGAAAACTTAAAGATTCATCCTTCATGTTTTAATACCCATGACACAGGGATGCATCCTAAGGAAAAGTCAAGCTGAAAGACTTCTGTTATTCTCACACTTTTGTTCACTGACAGATAGGAGATGAATTTCCTCAAAACTGTAATGAAATAGCTCTGTTGAAAATATGTGAAGTTCAGTTTTAGCTTCTGCAGGTAAGTAAAATACTGTGTGGAAAGATTATCTTGACTGTATTTATAAAGCACCTGCAAAGTTCAGAACCGTCAGTAATGACTGTCTTATTTGAAGTGTTGTTTTTTTCCTGATGGCTGTATTAGGAACAGCAGAGAAGAAAAAAAATGTCTGAACTAAAATTCCTCTTGGGGCCATATGGAAAGAACATATCACTGCAAAAATTCCACCTGATACAGACCCGAATTTTTCATGACTCTGTTGTGCAGGTCCCTGCCGCGGCTTGTATTTTAGGTACTGGCAGAATGGAAATGTTTTCTAGCCATTCAATTTCCAGCATTTTTACCAAAAAGAAAAGTTGCAAAGGTGTTTCACCATAAGGTCTTTGAGACAAAGCTATGTCAGTTTTTAAAATTCAATTTCTATGTGACATTTCATATAAACCACAGCTTTTAAAAAAAATTATTTAATGTTAGCTCCTGAGAGTTTGCAGTTTACAATTGAATTATTCCTTTGAGACATCTGAATGAGTATTCCTTCGATAGTGTAATTCCAGATGGGATATGCAAGAGTCTTGACCTGCCAGATCATCTTTGCTAGGCCTAAATAAATCTTGCAAAGTCTTCCCTTTGGTGAATACTGAATTCTCACTTTAAAAAATATTTATTTCAATTTAAAATTTTAATAAGATCACCTTATTATAAAGCATTTAAGTACAAGTATTTCAAAATCCAGATAAAAAGTTTACTAATTTGGTTTCATCCTAAGGCATTTTGGATTTTGTTTTCATGAATATTAAAGAAGAAATACACAATGCAAACCATATGTAGGTCTGTTAAATTGTATGGTGATTTGATTTGAAAGAAAGATCACGTGTGTGAAGTTTTCTTGCAAAAAAGTTATGGAAAAAAGTGCCTTCATGTTCCAATGCAGTCTTCATGCACAAAATAGGCAATTTTTCACAATTGGATATGAAGAGTTTTGTGTTTAATTCATATGTTTGGAATGTTTTTTAAAAAGTGAGCTGTAATGAAGATCAATAGCAAGCGTTTGAAATAAGCATAAGCAGTTGATGACAACACTGGTTTTTAATATATTTTGTAATGGATTGTTAGTCCAATGCGAAAATGTTCGGACTGTATTTTAGCATACTGATTTCCAGTGGTTACAGTAGGACTGCAGGCAGCTGATCAGCATTGCATTCCAGTCCTTTGCTGTGTGATGATGGAGTACAACATTTGGTCTCTATTTCCATACTTTTTTTTGCTCTTGGTAAGCCAGGAACTTTTAATACTAACTGGGATCTAGAGCTGGTTGAATCTGGCTGAGTCCCAGAGGTATTTAATTGGAAGGTGCTAAATGAGTGGAGTATTATTTATCATTATAAGAGACTTACAGGATCTTTATAGAACTGTTACTAGAATTGGCAAATATAAGCCATTATTTTTCCTTCGTAGTTCTGAGAGTCACCTTTAACAGATCCATTCCTTTGTCACGGTGATGAAAATAGTAGCTTTTTTTGTTGGCGTGACATTTGTAATTGGTGGAATGACTAGACTGTGTCTTAGTCCTTAATCTGTTATTAAGGTAATTGTACTTTCGTTTCATGCTTATTGTTTAAAGTAATCTAAAGCAAGAGGATGATCACTTTAAACATAAGTGAGGCATACACACTTGTTCTTCAGTTCACACAGCTGGTTTGGCCTTTCTTTTCTGAACGAGGTCAGACTTCAGACATTTGGGTTAGTTGTGCCATGAAAAGGGCTACAAATTTAAATCCAAGGTTGATAAATGACATACCTCCTGCTGCTTAATTTGGTCCAGTTTTTAGTTCCCTGTGCAACCTTTATTTTGACCCCTTTATTTTGAAAGGACTTAGTGTAAGCAGTGACAGACAGTGCCTTCCATGAAAATAACAGGTAAACAGTATCTTTGGTAGTGGAAAATACCGTGACATTGGAAATTAAAAAAACAAACCAGGTTGGTTGAACCCAGTAGATGAGTAAAGTAATGAGAGCAGATTTTAAGGGAAATGTAGAAGTTAATTTCTCCCCTCCTCTTGGGGGTTCAGTTGGCAGTGGCCCATGGGCTGCACTCAGGTTCCTGATGCTCTGGATCTCACTTGGCTTTTGCTCAGTTTCCGCCTTGGGAGGAGCAGAGAGCTGCTCCCCTGCCTGGTCTTCATTCCCGCTTCTGATGGCACTCATGGAGAGAAGGGGCTGGAGAGCGGTCTCCCACTCCTCTTGCTCTGGTCTGGCCCCTGGCACAGAGGCTGGTTAATGAGACAGGGAAACAGCTCCGTCTGGTTCTCTGTCCTGGCTTCATCATGTGCGAGAACAAAGACGGCTGCACAAAGCTCTGCGTCATGAACAGCAACGCCAGTACCCTCTGACTTTATCTGTGTTGGAGTTTTGGCTTTAGGGGCACGAATCTGATGTGTAGCTTGAGTCCAAATTCAGTTGTACTCGAGAAAAAAGACTCTGTGATTTTGTTTTGGCTGATGTAAGCTGAACTGGAAACGAAAATACAGGATGATTGCTCTTACCACTCAGGTAATCATCTGATTACTTTCATTATTGTGAATTGTGAAACTCTCCACCTACAGTTAAATTTTACCAGCTAAATTTTTTAATAGGACTGCTTTATTACTCTCCCCTGAACTCAGTATACCAATAAAATGTCACAGATGTTCATTAAGATGAGAGAACACCTTGCAGGTCATATCTTAATTTACATTCTCTAAAGTTTCTTTTGCCTCCTAGTGGTTTATTTTTGGTCAGAGGTTCATTTTCACTTACTGTTTGACTTTGGATATTACAAAGTCTTTGGCCTCTTTTTAAAGACCATAAGTCTTTATAATAAAATACAGTCCAGCAAAATATTTATGATGTGTAATTCTAAAGGAGGGCAGACGTACTGGATTTGTGCAGCTTGGAGAGCAGGAGGCTGAGGGGGAGCAGAGGGAGGTTCTCAACGCTTCTCCCCATCCCCTGGGGATAGGACACAAGGGGTTGGCTGAAAGATATGTTGAGGAAGCTCAGACTGGGAACCAGGCAAAAGCTCTTCACTGAGAGGGTGGTCAGACACTGGAACAAGCTCCCCAGGGAAGTGGTCCCAAGCCCATTGTTGGTCAAAAAGTGTTTGGATGACGCTCAGATTGCTGGTTTAACTTTTAGGTTGCCCTGTGTGGAGTCAGGAGTTGGACTGGATGATCCTCGTGGGTCCTTTCCAGCTCAGGATATTTTATGTTCCTATGAAATAATTCTGCATTTATTTAATAAGAAGTCCAGTTGGAATACAGGCAGACTGTTTTCCAGGTATGCAGCTGGTCTGAAATACTTCATTCCTACTAGATATTAAAAATCAGATTTTAAATGGTGTATTAGGAAATTTTCCAGCATTTATGACACTGCCTTTTTAATTACATTTTTCAGTCAATGTCAGCATTTTTTGGAGCTATGATACAACATTTTAATATTAAAAAAAGCCACGCCTTTTCTGAGGGTAGCTAACATTTTTCTCCAACCCCTCCACACACACACACACATCCCACACTGCTCTCCACTCCCCACTCAAAATTGTATTTGTTAACCAGGTTAAATGTCTAAGCTAAATATTGCCTGATCAGTCACTGTCTTGCATTACTAGATAAATGGGTTTAGGGACTGCATCTGACTTGCTAATAATATGGGTAATTTGTGCTGCCTCCATTTCACAGCATTATTCCTTTTGAATACAGCACAGTGTATTCCTGTGACATGTGCCCATCTTCTCATACCAGTAATCCTCAAACACATATTCCTTGTACCCCATTAGAAATCAGTAAGATGCACCTACATTGCTAAATATTTGATATTTTTATACATTATTCTGAGCTTAAGGGAAGCCTTGCTTGTCCACATTTGTACTTACATCTTAAAAAGATTTCTTTTCAGATAGACTGTGTTTGATTGGAATATTACTGAAGTGTCAGAAATGACAGAAATTCCTTATGTTCAGCTAAATCTTACTTGAAATTCTGGTCTCATTTTTAAATTCATTTTTAAATGTGCAGAGAGCACCAGTGCAGGATTGGCACCCTTCCTTAGCTCAGGTCAACTGTCAGCTTTGAGACATTGTTTCTTTATTTTGGAAATGTTTTGTTTGAGAAAAGACTTGGTCTTTTAACCAGCTCCTGCTTTTCATCTGTTTTTCATGGCAAATGATCACATTTCCCAACCATTTGCAAACAGTGACTGTCTGGCAGGATTTCCTGGATACACATTAGTTTTGAGATTGTAAAAGGTCAACTTTCTGAACTCTGGGGATTAGTGTGGTTATTTGTCCTGCCTTTTCTTCCATGGGAACTAATCAGCTCGTATGGAAGGTAGAAATAGGGTCCAAGAAAAATCCATCTGCTAGCTAATTGCCTCCACCATGAATCATAAAGAAAAAAATAATCCAAGTAGGAGATCTCCTGACCTTTGTGTACTAAAACTTTCTGAACAGCTGGAACCAATGTGTTTGGAGTCAGAGTTTTGTAAGAAACTTCTGAAAAAGTTATTTATAACCTGATCCCATTTTTGTCTATTAGAGTGAGGCCCTTGCAGCACATAACTCGTAAGTTGAAGTTGTGTGAGGGCTGTGGATAGCTAGTGCTGACTGTGAAAAGAACCATTTCTTTATTAGACCTTTTTTTTATATTCTAAGCTGACATTCAAAATTAAAAGGGAGTAATAAAAACAGGTAAATCAACAGATGTGATGGGATTTTTCTCATGGGGATATGCCATGTAAGGGGTTGAAACCATGGAAATTCTTCCATGTTATGAGGGAACCCTCTAAATGGATAGTAGGGAATAGTAGAGAAGATGCTGATGTTGATAAAAGACAGGTTTTTGTCATTATTTGCATGGAATCCACCAGACATTTCTTCAGGCCCTGAAAGTGAGGGGTGTATTTGAATATCAGAAGTCCTAATGGATTTCTTAACCTTATAGGGAAGAGGAAAGAGCCATGCTCCACGTCCCTTAGCTCCAGCAGTTCGGTTGATTGCTTTCCTTTTCCTCACCTTCTGAGGACTTATAAAGAGGGCAACATTCTGTTCTACCTTTTGTCTATTAAGAATTATATATCTCCTGAATTGTCTGTTGTCCTTACTGTATTCTCAGTAGTGATTAAAAGGTCCAAATGGAGGAAGTAAGATAAGTCCTGATGCATTCAAGGTCATGGTTGTCTCAGCATTCATTTCAGTGAAGCAGATTTTCTCCCATTGAATTTATTTTACAGAGGAAACGCCAAAGGCATCCTGATAGCTGTTTTCTCTGCCCGTGGTGTCTGGAGCCTTTTTTCTGCTGTATGAACGAGCTCTGAAAGTTTTGGATTTGTAGAGTTGGGGCTGGAGGGGAACGACAAGCAGCGTGGTTGGCTGCTTTTTAAATCGGTAAGGATTCTCGCTCCCTCTGGTGTCTGCAAGAATGTCACCAGCTGCCACTGACTCGCAGGTGGGTCAGTAGAGACATTGTGTGGAAGGTTTTTTAGACCTTGCAGAAATGCTTGGGCAGTACAACTCCATCAAGTAACCATGTGTCCATGTCCTTATGTACATACTACACATGATAAAAGAAATTTGTACTGTTTATTGAACTTTAAACACAGGTTTGAAACTATGGTTCTTACGATTCTGTGATTAGTCTGCACTATGTAACACTTGAAAGGATAGCAGAGACCAAAACCCAGAATTTGTGGCTGGATAAAAATAGAAGTGTGATGCATTGAATCATGGGCAAGTTAATAAAACTTCAGTATTTACAGGTACCAGTCACCTGATGATATTTCAATAGCAAATTACTTCTAAAACATTGAGAGATTTGAGTGGCTTGTTCCTTTAAATAATTCTAGCTACTTCATAACCACTGTTGAGGTAGATAAATATCGACCCAAAGTAGTTTTATTCATCTAAATAGTTATGTTTGTGATATATTGAATGAAATTTGTTGCCTAAATGTTATTTTTAGTTGGTTATGTTGTAACTAAATTATAGGAGAAAATGCTTTTGCATTTGCTCTTTGGCAGACTAAAGTCTTATTTACAAGATGTAAACCTTGGTCTGAAGAGTTAGGGATTTGGGTCATGGGGGAAAAGAAAAAGAATTAGTATCTAGTTTGGCTCTGCGTGTCTGTTGTGCTGTAGCTACTGGCATTCATGTTAAAATATAAATATTGCTGTCTGTGAAGTTCAGAGAGCAGAAGTTATTTTGATCTTTTTGGAGCTTAATAAATGTACTGACCTGAAAGCTGAGGTTGTGAGAATGATCTCTGACTGCAAGCTGCAGTACCAGGAACTGCTTTGCACAAATGTGTGTATTTTGAGCCAGTGTTCAGTTTCTAGTGAGGGAGTATTGTCTGTTTGGGAAAACTATTCCTCAAGCCAATCTATGTTATTGTTTGGAAACCCTGACCAAGCAGTTCAAAAGCTTGTCATAGGAAAAAGTTAGAACAACAGCTGTGCATTTGTGGAAAGAAATTCTAGAGACTGTGGTAACAATATTTTGTTGCCTTTTGAAGAAATGCTGTTCTCTATATGATTTCAAAATCAGAAGGTAGGCAGGATTGCAGATGGGCCTACCTAAGGAGTAGAAAATACTTTTATTTCTGCAACAAAAACTTTTACGGAAGTGTACTTGAATATATTGCAATGATCTGAAGCTCTCGACAAGTTATTCTTCAAATTACAAAGAGAAAACAGTGCATAATTGTTTGTTAAATAGCAAAATAGAGTCTTATCGGTATTATGATAATTAATTCAATCCTCTAAATTCTCTGATTAAAAAGGCACCAGTACTAGAAAAAAAAAATCCCTTTTAAAATTTTCTGTTAATGCACATGCCAAAAATGTACAATGCCCTGGAAACATTAATGGTGATTTTCTGACAGAAAGAAAAACATGAAATAAAAATCTAGATTATGGAGGAGAAATCTGGGACTAAATTCTGTGGAGTCATACATTTCTCTGCCTCCGGCCAGTGCAGTAGAATATAACATTAGGTATTTTTTCTATAACTTCAAAGGGAGTTTGTGTCCTCTTTTGCTCTGGGCTGTTTTTCTATCCTGCCATCTATTCTTGCCTGGGGAAGATTTTCATTGTGTCCTTATAAGGGTACTCTGCATAGTTGAACAGGGAATTCTTGTTTATGTATTAATTTTCACTAGAGTGCAGAATATGTTAAAATAATTACAGCTTGTCTAGAAATGCCATCTTGGTAGTCAAAGAGCGTTTATTAGGTTGGGCCACTTCTCCCATTCTTGTTACAAGACAGCACCATTTTATATTTTATGTATGCAAACCCTGATTGTTCATAAATATGGTCCCTTTCCACATGGCTTTTATACTGGTAAAGCGAGGCATTCACAACAAAACCTGGTGACAGCCGTCTAGCTCAAGTACAGGACAGTTAGTTACCTTTCATTATATAACCTGTTCAACAATTTCAGAAACAGCACGAATCTGAAAATGTCATGCATCTCTCACAAAAGAACGCTTTGTCTTCAGATTGCTACATTTTCCCCAAAATAAAATAAACATGGTTTTAATAAAATCATTAATATGTCTCTTTAAATATGAGTGCTACATCATCAAGTAAACAAATGCATTAATGCTATTATATATTGTATACATTAAAAAACCCCATGAGAATGTTCTATATAATAGCTTCATTCAGTACCTTTTTTTTCCTTTCTCTCACGAGTTGGAATTTCATCCAAATTCTAAAGGCTAAGTTGTCAATAGAACTCAAAGGGTTTTTTGTTTCCATTTGTATAACTAGTTTAATGTTTTTTAAGGCCTCCACGTACACCAACAATGGAATCTGTCAGTTACAGGGGAGCTTAGCAGGACATTCTCAAAGTTCTCTTCACAGCAGCAAATTATGCTGAAACTAATTCAGGAAATGAGCAACTCTCTTCACTGAAGAAGTTACTTAGCATAGCGTAATAAATATTCAAATACAGATGTAATGTTCCAGCTTCAAGATCAGAGATGATGATGAACATGCAGCAGGAGAACAAAGTCCATGGTTCAATCAGTTTAATAATTACATTGTGGCTCCTTGTTAAAGCTTCATGTGATTTTCATGAAACATTATCGGTGTCTGAAAAAGCAAGTGCCATGAATTTGATTAACTAAAACCTGTGAGTTGGAGTACTGCAGAGTGTCATTTGAACTCCCACAGTAACAAGTGGCTGAACTATTGAATTTTATTAATTTCTGCACTCTAAAGGAAAGTGATTGAGAAATACTGGATTTTATATTTGTGTGCTTTTAGTGATGCAAGGAATGATACATTCTTATTCTTTCCAACTGTTTAACAGCGGAAATGGAATCAGGAGCATGCAGCTCTAAGCTCTTCCACCTAATAGATATATTCGTTTCACGTGTATATACTGTATGCATGATTTTTGCAAATTATTATTAACATTTTGGCTTTGAATAAGGCAACATTTTGTCCATTCCTTATTAATAGTGAGTAATGTTGGCATATAATTAAATTGCTGAGGCAGCTGTTGTGGCTGAGCCACCGGTTGTTTTGAGGTGCCCGTGGGGGCACCTCGAGTGCTTTGCAAAAGCTGTGGACTCAGAGTGGCTCCACCAGATTACTCTGAAGAGCCAGCAAGTGCTTTGGAAGTGCCTGAAGATGAGGCAAAATTTTTCCTTTTCAGAGAGGGAAGTTCTTCATACTAAACACTTAGTACAGCATGTGTCTTTTGATGCCTGATTTTGGTGTAAAATGAAAATACTGCTGCAGATTTTTGTTAATCTCTCCCATTCTTCCCTCCTCTGTCAGAAATCAGAAGACCAGATACTGACTATGAAATAGGCTGACACTGTCCCAGCCATCTCACAGCTGTCCTGGCTGCAGGGCACTGCTGAGAGCAGTGGCCTGGCCCTGTCCTCCTTTCCAAATCTTTTTCTCCATTTTCTTATGACTCATGTGGGGCTTCAGGCTCAGGCAGATCAATCTGTTGATCTAGCTGAAACAATCAGCAAGGTTTTTTCTGTAAGTTCGACAAGTTGACCAAGGTGTCCATCCTTATCGTCTTGGCACCACAGGCTGTTGGCAAGAGCAGCTGCCATATGGCACTGCTGTGACCTTGGAGCCATGGGCAAGCTGCCCGCTTGTGGGTTGTAATACAATCTACCAGGATTCAATTGGGACCTTAAACTACCTCATGCATCATTTGTGATTTAGAATGCAGAAAAATAGAAGAGACTTTAAACCTGGTTTTGTTTCATTTGTAACAGCCCAAGTGCCCTTTGGTCTCCCCCAGACATTTGGAAACATCAAGAAACCTCAACATGTCAAGGCACTTGTGCTAAATAGCCAGAAATATGCTGTAGCTATCTGTTTTTCCCATCTCAAAGTATTGTCCCATGAAAGGAGCATCTTACCCATTTGTCAAGTTAACCAACACTCTGCACCAAATGCCCGCAGCCCACAGACCAGTGCCAGACACTCGGTGTCTGTCCTCAGCTAACTAGATGGACAGCAGTAGTCTGAATTATCCTGTCTGGGTTCTTGTGTAGCATCATCACAGGTTTTCTTTAAAAGAACCCATTATTTCTCATATGTCTTTTTAGAGGAGATGGGACCCTTCTAAAAATAAATGTGCATTCCACTTGTGTGTATGAGAAAGAAGGTAATAGCATTCTTCTTTGTGTAGCTGGAAGAGAACCAGCTGTATCAGCTTTACTGTATATGATGTTCGAAAATGTCAGGCTAATGGAGAAATACATGTTCTGCAGATAGCATTAATTTTAATGTGGTTGTTACAGGTGATAAAGCTATGAGAGAATGATGTGAATATCGTCCATTGGGTATGCTATTTTTACCCATTATTTGCTCAAATTATTTTTGTGAATTACTGTATCTTCACAAGGTAGCTTAAAGAAAGTCCCTAGTCCTTCATCTTCTGTTCATCTGTTTTAGTGCTTGCTGAAAAAAAGTGGATTTTTGTCTCTATATAGTTGCATGAAAGGGTGTCTGTATTTGAAAGTAAGAACCCCCTCCCCAACCTACATTACCCCTCTCCATGCCTCCCTGTGATTTATAATATGCCACATACTCATAGTGGTAGCTGAAGTCACTGGAAGCTGTGTTTTGAACACAAAAGCAACACATATTTTGTAGATTCAGGGGCTAGATGTTTCAAAGTACTCCCTCAAAACATGGGATACTGATGAATGTGTTGTACCCCTGATCTGTAGAATGGGGATAGCCTCGCAAAATCAAATGGAGATGTCTGAAGTTGCACTGTGATGATTTTCTCATTAGCTTTTAAAGATAGTTTATTACACTTGCCACTAGAATGGAGTTTGAAAATTTTGAAGTACATGTGGGATGAAGCTGCATGTTAGTTAAAGAAAATACTTCATAGCACATCAGAAACAGAGCCTTTGAGTAGTGAAATGCACTTAGTGAGTAAGACAGGTACTCTGGAAAAAGCATGTGATAATTAACTGTGATGTCACAATGCATGACCACAAGGGAATGAAGAGAAGCTAGCACTGAGTTAGCTGTGTTCATTGTGTTAAATTTTCCACATTCCTTTTTTTTTTTTTGGGTAATGTGAATATAAGCTGAAAAAAAAGTCTTGAGACAGCTGCCAGCCTAATGACATTGATGCTTTGTCTGCACAGTCTGGCATGTAAACTGTTGATGCCAATCAAGAATTTTCTCCAAACATTTTCTATGTGGGTTCATTCCAGCATGAAGTTCATTGTCTTTAGCAGGATGTGATTCCGATCATAATTTAACTCGGTCCCATTTCCACTTAAGTTTGAATTTAAGAGAGCTGTAAAGAAGTGACAAGCCATAAAAATTGGGCTGTCCTACTGAAATGGCATGATTTTCAAGCAGTTGTAAGAGAAGTGACTGTCTCTTACATGTTTGAAGGTAGCTCCTACATCATGGGGACTGCTGCAGTCTGCTTAACGAGTTACAGTTTTCAAATGCACAGGTGAATGCATTACATTAGGACATGGTGGTGTACTTTCTGTAAAGTCTTTCCATGTTGTGATGAGAGCATTACTTGGCTCTTGAAATTTTCCAGTCTATGGTGAGAGAAGGGGAAAAGCAGCATGGCAAAAGAAGACATCAAACTATATCTAAGGACAGAACACTGTTTTCTCATGCAGTTGTTGGACCACATCCTGCCTTTCTTTTGTGCATATAACAGCCACGGAGAAGACAGAATATCTGCAAAGAGATATTTTGCTAATAATCAAGAGGAGTGCTTAATGAAGGATTCCTAGCAAGAAGCATTCACAAATTCTCTTTCAATATCCAGGAGAACACATAGTGTATGTACAGGTTTTTTTATTAGAGGTAATCTAAAGTGTTTCTCACCTACTGTTTTTTAGTGATCAATAAATTCCTCCTGCTTTAGGATTAGAAGGATGACAGTAACAGAAGTGCATCCCCAGGTCTTCAGAGCCGGCAGGTGCTGGCACAGGGTGACCTTGGTGGGACAGGCACGGGGGCAGTGCTGAGGGTGACAGGCTATGTACGGTCTGGCAACAGTTGCTAGTTGTTGTGGCACCCCCCAGCCAGTCCTCCCACCAGTTCCAACAGCTGCCATAAGCTGCTGTGAAGTACTGCCTAATTATAGCATTTTCTTGATCCTCTTGATCCCCTTCAGAGAGTCCTGGCCCTACCCTTGGCCAAACTCACCACCTGAAGGCAAGGCACTCATGGAGGTATGAACAGTGGCACCACTGCTGCTGCCATCCCTAGGAAGGAGGTGGTGCTTCCATTGTGAGCAGTGGGTTTGGAGGTCTATAAATGTCCCAATAAATGTAACTACTGCTGGTAAGCATTTAAAAATACTAACTTGTGAGTTAATTTTTTGCCTAAACCGGTATTTTTATTTTTCTGTACAAGTGGGTCTCATCTTTCTCCTACTGAAGTTTCCTAGGAACACTAGGCCTGGAAATAATTTTGAAGTGTGTGAGGGAAGTGAGATCAAAGGTTTTAATAAGAAAAAAAAGTTATTTTTATATGGACGGTAATTTTTTTCCTAGTTGTTACACAGAACTAAGTACTTGTGCACATTTTTTTTGCTTACATTAAAGGTGTAAAATCATACTCGTGAAAGTCACTTCATGAGATTTTTTCTCCCGTAGGTGAATTGGAACCTTGTGACTTACTATTTTTTTTAAATAAATGAAGTCTGGACTAAGTAAACTTCATTTCTTTAGTTTGTAGCAATGGTTTTTTAATTTCCTGTTTAATGATAAAGAATATCGGGTTTGTGGTCTTTCCTTTTGCACTTATTCACTTGTACTGTGTAAAAGATCCCTGATAGTTATCAAACTGTAGTGGGTTGATGGTGACCAGATGCCAGGCACCCACCAAAGCCACTCTCACTCCTCTCTGCAGCTGGACAGGGGAGAGAAAATATAACAAAGAGTTCATGGGTTGAGATAAGGACCAGAGACATCACTCATCAAATACCATCGTGGGCAAAACAGGCTCTAATTAGACATATGAATTGAATTTATTACTAACAAAGTTGGAGTGGGATAATGAGAAGTAAAATAAACCCTTAAAAACACCTTTTCCCCACCCCTCCCTCCTTCCCAGCTCTACCTCCTACCCCAGCGGCGCAGAGACAGGGAATGGGGATTAGGGTCAGTTCATCCCCCAAGGCTTCTCCCGCTGATCAGGGACAGGAGTTGTTACCCTGCTGCACCGTGGGGTTCCTCCCATGAGAGACAGTTCTTCAAGAACTTCTCCAGTGTGAGTCCATCTCACAAGCAACAATTCTCTGCAAACTGCTGCCACGTGAGTCCGTCCCACAGGCAGCAGTCCTCCTCAAACTGCTGCAGCGTGGATCACTTCCACAGGGTGCAGTCCTTTAATGACAGGCTGCTCCAGCATGGGCTCCCCTCTCCATGGGCCTCCCACAGGATCACAGGCTCCTCTCAGGCATCCACCTGCTCCAGCATGGGTCTCCTCCACAGGCTGCAGGTGGATCTCTGCATCCCCATGGACCTCCGTAGGGAGGCGTCACCATGGTCTTCGCTACAAGCTGCAGAGGAATCTCAGTTCCAGCACCTGGAGCATGTCCTGTCCCTCCTCCCCTGACCTTGGTGTCTGCATAGTTGTTCTTCTCACCCCATTCTTCTCTGGCTGCAATTACAACTTCCCCATAACTTTTTTCTTTCTTCTTAAATCTGTTATTGCAGAGGTGTTACCACCATTTCTAACTGTCCCAGCCTTGGCCAGCAGCACATCTGTCTTTGGAGCCACCAGGGATTGGCTCTGCCAGATGTGGAGGAAGCATCTAGCAGCTTCTCACAGAAGCCACCCCTGTAGCCCCCCTGCTACCAAAACCAGGCCACGCAAACCCAATACAAGGACCTTGAGAGACCTTTCCTGGATTTTCTTTTTTAGCCCAGTTTGGTAGTGCTGTGTCGTATATACACACAAATTCCATTAATTTCTGTGAGAATTGGACATGTGCACATAGGGTAATTGTTTCTAAAGATAAAAATAATTCCCATTCATATTTTATGTTTTCCTCACCTGTGACTGTAAGACCTAAAGATCACATAAAAAAGAATACTAGAGCTAAGGTTTTTAAGAAGTAGATGATACTAGACTTTCACAGATGCTCAAGATTCTGTGAGCCTGTACACGGTTCCTCTTCTGTTGCTGCATCCTGCATGGTGTTGGTTACTGGAATAGTGTGGGGCTTGGCTTTGGCTTTAGTTTTACCAGAAATTGCACTGTAGTACCCTGAGCAAGCTCAGACAATGGACTCAAATGTTGTTGCCCTGAGGTAATTGTCTTAAATTTAAAAAACTTCCCATCTTTATAAACGCCTATCTGCCACATCACACAGCGTCAGAGCACTGTGAATGGCCTCTGACTTCCAATACACTTCCTTTCTGTGCTGTTTTTGTTTACAGGGAGCAGAGGGACAAAGAGAAGTTTGGGCAATGCTTTGGCTCTGCTCCAGGAGATGTAAACAGATTTCCCAATGTTTGGCTTTGGTGGTGTAGCCGGAAGCGGAGGGCTGGAGGTGCTCCAAGGCAGTGTGAGTGTGGCTCCCTTGGAGGGACTCATGAGTCAGAGCGTGAGGGCTGTGGGTGCTGGTGAGTCACCAGCTTCCCACTCAGCAGCAGTTTCACTTTGATGTGGCTCAGTTGCAAAATCCACACTCAGTCCCTATGTTTAAGCCCTGATAAAGGACCCCAAAAAAGCTTGACACTGTTAGTCAAACTTCATGTTTGTGTTATTTCAGGTGATAGTGGAGATAGTGCAAAATAATCGGTTCATCCTTCTCAGTTCCCCTAAAACCATTTTAGATGAGTACCTCTGAATTTCCTAATACCAGAAATAAAAAAGGTCTGAAAATAGAACCCACTGAGATACATTTGTTGTTGGAGCGAGTACAAGCAGAAAGAGAATTGGTGTCCTTCATGCTTGCTGATTTAAACTCACTGGATGTCTTGGCATGGCTGCAGTGGAAGTCAGGAATTAGAGCCTTGCAGTTACAAAATGCAGGACAAAGCAGCAGCACAAATTCAGAGGAACACTGACATTTCAACGCGGGAGGCAGACACCCAAGCAGGACTCATTTAACAAAAGCCTAAGGTACAACAGGTGGAACAGAATCCTGAAGTCCGAGTAAAATACTCAGCTGTTTAGGTCTGAGCTTTGGTTTAATTTTTCTTTAATGAGGGTCCACCCTTGGGATACAATTTGCCACTTGCTGAATTGGAGCGCTGCAGGACTTTATGGGTGGGAATGCCATGATCTGAGCAGGTTGGAGAAGCAGTTACGGCAGCACATTCTCTGTTCTATTTGTCAGATTCTTGTGTATCTCATTTGAGTTGTAAATATTTAACTTTCCCCGATTTTACTGGAACATGTAAAGTTCTTGTTTGCCTATGGAGACCCCCATCAGTCTCACCTGTGGTGGAGAAACAGAAGCTAAAATGGACATCTCTGCTTTCCTGTTCTGCTTGTTTATGCATGAAGACCTTGTTGAGAAATGGTCTGCTCTGATATTAGGATTTATAATAATAAGAGATGCAAAAATTGCTTATGAAAAACTTGAAAGTGAGAATTTTAGTATGGATTTGGGGGCTGCTCTGTCATATGTTTGAATATGCCTCAAATAAGAATCTTGCAAAAGCAAGTCATAAAAGTTCCTTACTTACCTACATAGTTCTATTTCAATATTATAGATGAGGCAAGATACTGTTAAAGTTTGAGGCTCTTTGACTTCATGCACTGTATGCAAGAATTCTTATACTTGAAATGTAAGAGTGAAGAGAAGAAAAGCTAAATTGTAGTAACGATTTACAATGAGGGGAGAATAAAGTGTTTTAATTCTCGGGAGAAGCAATGGTGAGTGGTTTCATTGTGAATAATAAATACTCTAGAAGCTGTGAAGAAAGGGACTCAGCAGTTTGAGGCTGAGTAACATTCATGTGAAAGTGTGATTTTCAGTTTGAGAATTGTACATTAAATGCAAAATATTAGGAAAAGAAAATGCCTACAGACTACATAAAGACGTCACATTTTTCTATTCTTTAAAAAATGGTCTAGGTTATTTTCCTTTTTCTCTTCTTGTAATTTACACTATTTTTGGTAATACCTGATACGTACATCACAATATAGACGGAAACTTGGTTGTGAAATAGGTCTGGTGATCAGCTGGGGGTGGAGGGTGACAGCAGTGGTGGCCATGCCACTAGTGTCAGCAAAAGCAATGACAAGTTTAAGATGGAGCTCAGTAAAGATTTTAGATGGTTCTTTTATGAGAGTTGGATTGAAATGGTTTTCCAGACCCAGAATCTTAACATTTTTATGCTTCTTGACATATTCTTCTTAAAGACTTACGTCTTTGTACCAAAAAGCTAATAGAGGAGAACCCACTCAAGTACAGACAGGAACCTGGTTAGTTGAGTGGGCTTGGAGCCAGGCAATCCCTTGATAGATACCAGACTATTGATTGCTTTAACATAGTTCCTTTTTCATTTCTTGTTTCAAATAGAAGTACATGCTCATCCTTAAAGTGCTTGTCCTATTAAGTTTCTTACAAAACAGATGCATTTCAGTGTAAACTTTCAGTTGCAACAAAACCACAGCTCTTTCACCACTGAATTCTGTGGCCAAAAATATTTTACAGTGATCATTGTTATAGTTACCTCACTGTAAAATTTATGTGGATTTATGCACGACTCCACTGTTCTCAGGGTAATACATGTACATGAGAGTTTGCATACTGAAATGGTAGGTATGTTGTTAACTAAATTGCAATAAAAACTCTTAATGCCTTTACAGAGAACTTGGTGATTACACATGAGTTATGAGGCTGTTATCTGCCTGGTTTGGTAGTGGGAATATATGCTGTTATTCTTGGGGACATATAGAAAGACTAGTTTTCATAGTGTGGAAAGCAACAAAGCAGTTGGATTTGACAAGACAATCGCTTGTGTTTTCAGCACTCAGCAAAATGACTATTGCTGAGTGAGGAATGGCCACATATTGAGTATGTAGAAAAAGACTGATAGGACAAGAGTAAACAACTTTCGGACAATTAAGTAATCTGAAGATGAGTGTGTATTACAGGTTTTCAATATGACAATAGAATTTAAAAATTGTTCAAGTAAAAGTAATTATTCAACAGTAGAGCAAAAGAAGTTAGAACAGCAGGGGCAGAAGATCAGAAGTAAACAACCAGATGATAGATGATTTCAGGTGGGTGAGGGTGAGATGACAAGGACAGACGTGGAATAAGAAAAACAAATAGGACTTTCATGACATTATTTTAACTGCTTATATAATATACCAGGTATTTTGTGTTGAGCTTGTATCTTTTCTTTCTCAGTCACATAGAAAAAATTACAACATGGCAAGATCCTCGAAAACCTATGAACCAGCCGCTGAATCATGTTAGCCACCATCCTGCAGCCACGTCCACACCGGTGCCGCAGAGGTCCATGGCAATGTCTCAGCCAAATCTCAGTGAGTACTGGATGGCATCTCTCTGGTGAAAACACAAAAGAGATCAGAGAGACACCTCCTGATTTGTTTGTCAAAGTAATTTTTGGTTCAAGAAAGTAGCTCTGATTCTGCTATCAGACCTAACAGTATGTTCTCCCCTTCATTTACGTAGTTTTCCCCTCTGTGGACTTGGTAGCCAGTGAATTTGTACTGTTTGAGGTGAAGCTCTAACATCTCATGTTCTATTTTAGAGCCTCCATGGCTTTTTGATGTAGTGTTAGATGTAGAAAAATAAGTTCTGTCTCTGCTTTTCTGTTCGGAGGTGATATAAAATGCCCACAAGCCCCCCCATATCATGTCCAAGCTGTTGGATAACCTGCCCACAGTTAGCCCTGTGTTTCTTCAGGTCAGCAGGTGTAGCTGGTTTGCTTGTTAGTTTATTTATGGTGATGGGGCTTTTGCATAATGAGGTTCTGCACTGGAAGCAACTTGCAAAATACTAAAAAGCCTGCTTTGCATTATGAATTACCTACTAAATTCTTATAATTGGTGTGGTTCCCTTGCTGTTCCTGTTTAGCACTTCAAACATCAATCTGATATTGCCAGATTTAAGCCTTAGTGAAAATAGAGCCATGAAAACTCTGAACATTTTAAAGAAAATTTGTAAATGGAAGAAAACATTTTCATGTATAATTGAGAATTACAAATAATCCCTAATATTTCACTCCTGGAGCTTCACATTTTCTACCGCTCAAGAAGATGAGAACAGGTGAGCTTACAGGCTCAAGATCACACAACTATGTCCAAAAGGCAGACTTAAAAAACACATAGCAGATTCTTGTTCCGGTTAATTTTTGGTAAGTTGAACTCATGATTTCTTGATTATTCAGTTGAATGGTGGTTTATGAGTGCTGTCTCTTCACATGCCAAGAAAATGCTGAACATTTGTCTGCTAATGGTCACCAGTAGAAGTAGTGCAATATCTACTGTTGTCTTAAGTTTATAAGAAACACCTAGGCTGACCTCTGAGGTAATTAACTTCAGTTCTTTTTTCTACCTTTGTCTCAACAACTGCCTTGCTTGCATATATGCAGTAGGAGTGTTGGTTATGTTACGTGATTTAGTGGGAAGTAGCAAATCATAATGTGAGGGTGGATGTCTGCAAAAGAAACCTGAATAAAATCTGAAAGGTTGGACTATCTGCAGAGTGTCATAGCATGTGGTAAAACTAACAGTTGCTCTGCTGTGGCTTCAAACCACAGCTGCGTGTGGGTCAGTCTGTTTATAGCAGTGCTGGAATGGCCAAGAGGTAAGAATAGGACAGCAGGGTTTTTGTTCATACCAACTCCTCCGCTTATGTTAGCATCTGTTACATTGTCCCTAGTTAAAAAACAGCGGTGCCATAAATCAGGACAGTGTACAGAACACTCTTCCCCTCAGTTTATTAGTGGAAGTGAATGGAAGCCAAATCCTGGATGGAAATACATGTATACTGAATTTTAGAGGAGGGTCTTTCTTGAGATCCAAAGGATTAGAAATAAAAGTCTATACCTAATGAAGTCTCTGTTCTTGAAGGTACTTCAGGTGCCCAGTAAGTGTACTTCCACAGACTTCAAAATCTGTCCCATTAAGTACAGTCTGTATTTCATTCAGTACTCTTCGTGTATATATATATATATATGAGATGAGGTTCTACTGTTTGGTAGGTATTTATGCAGTTCTTGGTGTAGTGGTTCAGATGTGTGATTGAATTTCCCACTAGAAGCAGTATGTAAAAATCTACACAGTGTCCGTATTTATTTAATCCAGAAAACATTCCATCAATATTTCTTGGTGAACTTTTTCGCATTTTGGTGGCTTTCAAAGGCACACTAAGCGTAACACTACTTTATTAAAAATTGTATCATGTAAGATTTAATCTAGAAACCGTGTGTATATCCATGTTTATACACATAGAGAAATTACACAGAAAGATTGCAGTAATCTGAACAGAACACTGCAGCCTCTGAATACTTCACGTGGCAGTTTAAAATACATGTGACTGTCGTTTCCAGTACTGAAGTAGAATGTTTCTATTTCTAAATTGCCATAGCCAAAAGGAAGGGCCTTTCTGCTCCTCTGTGCTGCTAGCAGTGTAACTGCTAACACCTGTGTTCCTGGGTCTGCTCCACTGCTGCAGTGAGCCGTGCTGGCCTGGCAGTCAGACCTCGGAGCCAGAAGTGATTGTGCCGACATCTCCCAGACATCAGAGGAGAAGCGGGAACTGGATATCCAGCGATACTACTCTTCTGGCCCTAATTTTGTGACTTTGCAGCAAATGAAGTCTGTGCATCTGTCTTTTGCCTTAGCATAGCTTATTTTTTTGTACTGTAGGAATTAAAATAAGTTTTTCTTTTGAAGATGTGCCACTTGAAAGAAAAGGATTTAAGTATTTCAGGTCTGCACACTGGTCTGCACTTCCAGTTACTAACACATGTTTTCCTTGTTGTACTTCTTATGAAGAGGAGGAAAATATGGTTTGTTTTGTACGGCTTGTTTCTTTGGTTTATAAACTTCTTTCAGCAATATTTGCTGGGAATTATACAAAGGCACTTACAAACATTTTAACAAAACACGGAGTGTGACTAAGTGATACCAAATCATAGTATGCCTGTCCTGGAGGCATGCAAAAGCATATAGTCAAAGTTGGTTGAAGTTAGTAGTCATACGTTAAAAAATCTGCTGTATTTTTCTACCTTTTCTTTTACTATGGTTTTATGTTGCCTATTTATGAGCTATAAGTGAACACTTCATTAGTGTTAGTTTTCACACTAACATTTAAAGCACTGCCTTTTAAATGTTATAGAGCAAAGGCATCGGAAGGTCTTTCTTCCTTTGATGCATCTTGTTAAATTTACAGAAAAGTAATATATGCTAGGCAAGCTTCTGTGCTCATTTACACACCACCATTAAATTCAGTGACACTTCATTAATGAAAAGGGAAATTTGTCACATAGATTGAAAGCACATTCTTGCGGGTTAGCATATATTCAGACTAGTTCACTTTGTTTTTTCTTAACATTTTACCATCGTTATTCTTCTAAGATGATTTGTAGATGTATACACTAAGGAAAGGGCAGCATTAATAGGAATGTTTTCGTTGTATGTTTGTTGTTGGAGGCAAAAGGAAAAATTATCAGACTCAGACTGATGACAAGCAGGAACAGTGTATTTCTTGTGTCTTTGTAAGGACTTCAGAAACTTCATTTACTGTGATGCTGGTCCTGCACAGATCCTAATTTTCTGCCCATTCTAAAACAGAGTCTTTTCCAGCTGATGGATAAGGTATTAACTATTTCTTGCCAATCAATTAATGCAGTAGAATTAAGGGCCATATGTGAAAGAAGGGGTTACTCTACACCCTTGTTTTAGTTGTCAGGCCTGGGTCCCTGAACAAGGAGACCAATCTGCAGGGACCCGCTGTGCCTGAGAGGAAGGAGAGAGCAGTTGCAGTGCACCCAGGTGAGAGTCACACTGCTGCCTGATCAAAGACCTCCTGCAGGGGTGCCTGAATCTGAGCTACACACGCCTTTCTGCCTTCATGGCATTCCCTGGTGTAAAAAAGATTGTGGAGGACGATTTTGAGCTATGTGTAGCAAGATGTAGAGGAAAAATTAGTTCCTTACAGGATTTTCTTTTGCAACATTTTTTTAATTAAATGCTACTTGTTTTGTAGTCTTTCTCTATTCCACATTATGCAACACTCAAAACCGTTGTTATTTCCATTCTTCTCCCTTCAAACTGTTTTAAAGAGATTTCTTTTATGATTGTACTCATCCAGTGGGTAAGCACAATCTGGTCTTCATTTAAATATTTTCCAAATTTAACAGTTTGCAACTTACTTTGCCATAAAATAATGAACCCCTCTAATAGTATTTATGTTTTCTGTATAAATTAGCTTGAATTGATATGTGATTGCCTTAAAAAGCTCATACAAAAAGAACATACTATCTGCAAAAAACCTGAGAAGACTTCTGGCCCACCCTGTGGCACAGCTGGATGTGGAATTTGGGTCTTGGAGCAAATAGCTGTTGCAGGCTGCAAGGCACAGTTACTCTATGTCCCATGTGAGTGACTGAAATGTGTGTTAAGCAGTGCCCAGGGTTTGCTGGTTTGAGAGTTTTGGGAACTGCCGCTTTGTGAAATGCCTCTGAGTTTGTTTGGGTGTAGATAGGGGCTTTCAATTTATCTAACTGTGGTTAAAAATGTTCTAACTGAAGCCGCCAAAGCCCAGCCAGATTATGTGTAAATAGAGTATAAGAAAAATAACATGGCTCATCTCTGGCAGAAGCTGGTAATACTTATCTCCATTTTATAAATCAAGCAGTTCAGGCAGAAAACAGTGGAAAGCCTGAAGTTAGTTAGTTTGTTTAGTGTCAGTGTATGCATTGATCCTCAGAGTTCAACCACATTAACTTCTTGTATCATACTCCAGGTGAAGAACTATTTAATTTTTGTTTTTCCCTTCTGAAGAAGAGAGTCTTAGAAGGTACTCTGTCAAGACCCACAAGCAGGCATGGCCCAAGTGATACAAGCAGGATGTATTAATCACTATTAATTCACTGGTTCTCTAAGATGAAGGACATTGAGTATTACACATTAGAATTTTTTATTGTGAAGATCCACTGACAACTTGTTGTTCAATAGAAAATCATCCAGAATGTAAGAAGTTTAGCTTTCAGCTGTATTGCTAACGGTATTTCAAATGGGTCTAGACAACTGGGAATTATTGCACTTTACCTCTGCTTTCATTTTTTTTAACCAGCTAGGAAATCCAATCAATAAAACAATGTCAAAAATCCTATCTAGGAACAATAAACACATGAACCAAAGTTTCCATATCCTGCCATGATAAAAGAGGTGTAGCTACTATTGTTTAAGGATGATAAGAGGCAGTTTTGGTAACTATGTCAAAGTGAGTCTCTGGAGATAAGAACACAGAAACTCCCAAAGCATTCAAAACCAGATGATATGTATTTTAGTGTTCACTAATGTCCATGAAGAGGTCTAGATTTTTCAAGTCTTGGTTTGCATTGGCTGGAAATTTGGCTAGAAATGTGTGACACTGAGAGGAACATGTTTTTCCCTCTGTGTAGTCCATACCCTCATACCACCTGCATGGTGGAAAGGCTTCCTGTTCCAGGTCATTTTTAATTACTGGATATCCTGAAAGAAGCAAACATAATTCATTTGTGGTCAGTGTGAATAATCTTGGCACCTGCTTCTGATCATTACTTAGAGGAGAGCTGAAAGCATTATAGGGGACTTGTACATTCTGTGGGAATGAGAGTTTTGTGATGCAGCTCTCAAAAGAATGAGGGAGTTTTGGTTGTTTGCAATTAAAACCTCTCACGAGTGATTTATCAGGCAGATTTCAAATGGAGTAATTTATTTATGTGTAAGGACAGTGGTTAATAGGTCCAGAGTCTAATAGGAGTTAACTTCAGTATCAGGTGAATTAAATCCAGTTGTGTCAAAGGACACACATCTTTCAACCAGCAACTGACCATCTGGTAAATCTGAAATGTTAAAGGTTGATGTGTTCGAGAGAGATGTTGGAATTTTTTCAAATTCTAGTCATTTTTAATTTTGACACAAAGAAGTTCCTGTTGGTGTAAGCATTTCCCCTCAAGGTTAGTAATCCAAACATATGCTGGTGCAAGATTGGAGGGTCATTTCCATAGTTTCAAAGTGAATGAAATGCAAAAGCTGAAGATTGCAAAAGTAAAAATAATTTATTAAATATTTTAAATCTGTCATCAGTAATTAGTCATTAGCATTAAAGCTGTCTCTCTACTCAAGCAGCCCCCATCATAATTTGTTATTACTGATTTATTGTTAAAAGTGCTTGCAGAGTAAATCTCTAATCTTTTAAATAACTTTCTGCTAAATCATAGCTTTGATGTTGCACCTGCAGGTTGTTTCTATGGGTTTTTTTAATCTTAAATCATCGAAGACGGGAAAGATTAGTTAGATGTGAATATCACAGACCTTAACAGTTGAAACTGTTGAGAAATCTATATATAGCTATTTTCAGCTCAGAAATCTGAATAAAGGAGTCTCTATGTACTGGGATAGTGCAACTTTTTGCTTTAATACTTTACAGATTTTTGGAACAAAATGCACCAGAACTGAAAAGCAGCATTTTTTGCTGACCTTGTTGGAAGGCTAATGCTTCTTTCTGGGAAATAAATGAAACAAGCAATTCTTTGTTGGCTGAAGTGGAGAGAGAAAAGGAGGGGAGCCCAGTCTTTTTTTCTTTACAGTGTTATGACTAAATCAGAACCGTAGTATGGCTGGGTTTTGTTTTTGTTTTTTTTTTTAACCTTTGTAGACATTTGTTTTTCATCAGACTGTGTTGCATGAGACCTGGCGCTGGCTGGTTCATCTGAATTTGGGTCTGAGCTGCCTATAAACAGAGCAGAAATATCCACAGTTGCATCCAGACACTTCTGACACTTAAATAATAAAAGTCGGTGCAATCAGTTAAATGCATATGTCAAAAATGATGGACACTTGCATGTTTTGGCTTCTGCAACTTGCAGTGTCTCTAGTCTGCAAAATAATCCTTGCTCAGTACATATCCAGCAAAGTCATCAACATAAAGGTCTCCTACAATGTCAGAAAATCTAATTCACTAGAATATCATTATTAATTTAAAAGCAAACAAAAGCAATAAAATGCTTTTATTTTACATCTAACTGGAAAAAGAAAACTACATCGGTCTAACTTGAGATGTAAACTAAATAGTTGCAATTTCACGGACTACAATGAAACTGTGGTCACGTAGTTTAGATTTGGAACTTAGATCCATATTTTTACTTGCTTTCATTTGGGCTGGATAATTGTGTGATGGGTGTTTATTGAAAAGACTTACTTCATTTTGCAAAATAAATTTGGTTTTCCCCAAGAGAGCTGAATTCAAGGCCACCCTGAGTCTGTCTGCTGTAATGATGAATACTTTTCTCCTCTTATGTTAGACACAGTCTCCTTTACCACAGAGTGGTAGATTTGAGCTTTTGAATATTTTTTTCTTTGCAGAACTTCGGAAATAGTACACTGGAGTCCCAGACCCTGCCTAGTGAATTGAAGCTTACTGAAGACCACTTGTTGGTCCTTAGCAACTTTCTGACCTCTCAAAACCAGCCCCGTGGTCCCAGGCTCTGCAGAGCTCTAGCTGAGAGGAGCTGTCAAGGGTCCCTGGTGTGTCTGATCGTGTCAGTGTACTGAGAGTAGGGTCTGTGTTGGGCAGTCTAGCTGGAATGCGAACTGCAGGGTTTTCTTTTTTAATCCAAACTCTAGTATGTTCCTCATACCATTCAAATACAAATTCAGAAGCGAAATATAAATTAAAGCAGACATTACTAAAACCTCATCAATAGCACAACAGATATGCCATATGATTATATCACAAGGAACAGAGTTTTGTAGAATGCCATTGTTTGTTAGGTTGCTCACTAGGGCTGACACAGGACTTTCCTTTCACTGGCCTTGTTCTGACCTTTAGTGACAAGGAATTACCAGCTGTATACCAACCCACTTTTACTGCCTGGGTTCAGTTCTGGTTCAGTTGAGCAGTTCCAGGAAAAGCACTTAGGTAAAATATTTTTCACAAACTAAGCTTATGTATATACCACGAGGGTAATTTGTCCATTGTTGGGATTCTTTCTATTCTACCAGTGTATTTAAAGATTCACTATTAATTTGAAGTCTAGACAATATCAGACCTATGAAGGATGCTTAAAAGTATTCCAGATACAATATTTTTATGTTTTCCCTATACATATCATTGTAGCTCTATCCTTAAGCAAAGCAACTCAGCTTACTCCAATTTTTTTTCTTGTTGTTTGAAGAACTGACACAGTGAAAATTGCTAAAGCAGTAAGAAGTCTTAGTCCCGTAACAACTGTACCATCATACTTTGCCACTGTTCTTTTGAGGAGATTGGTGTTCTGCCTGGATGCTGGCTTTTGCCCAAGTAGTTAGGGTTGCAGGACAAAGCCTACCTGACACTACCTTTAGTGTTGCATATGAAATTGTATGAAGATCTAGCCCAGGTCTGATTGAATCAGAATCATCAAATCATTTGGGTTGGAAAAGCCCTCAAAGATCATCGAGTCTAACCATTAACCCAGCACTGCCAAGGCTACCACTGACCCATGTCCTCAAGTGCTACGACCACACAGCTTTTAAATCCCTCAAGGGATGGGGTCCCTACCACTGTCCTGAGCAGCCTGTGCCAGAGCTGGACAAACCTTTTGGCAAAGAAATTTTTCCTAATCACCAGTCTAAACCTCCCGACACACTGGCATCAATCTGTGCTGTACTCTACAGAACACCTGGTTCTGGAAGCAAGTTGCAAAGATGGTTTTGATCTGCCTGCATGCTTTCCACAAGGTCCAGAAGGATTTATTAGTGTGGGCTTTGCACCACCTACAGGTAATAAAGCTGCCCTTAGATGCAGACTGGCCCTGGAGATAGCCCAGGACTAATTCACAGCTGGTCTATGCAGCTAGGACTGATCTGCATCAGTAATAAATCTAACCTGGGTCCTGAACAAACCATAGAGTTAAAATGTTGAAAATTCACTGTATTTCACTCCTGGCTTGTCTGGAGGATATCAATGCTGGATGTTATTCTTAGCACCATAAATGGGAAGAAATTTGTCTTGGTAAGTCAGAAGTCTGCACGGTGTCCTTGGATTCCTTTCCTGTGCGGTTGCAAAATTCTTCATTGAAAATGCCTGATATCAGCAAAAGCTATGAGATGCCCGAGGATTTTGTGTCACCAAAGATTTTAAGGTGGTTCTGTCCTTCATAGTCTTTGACTGTTGTGTACAATCTGAAAATTTTCACCACTACCTTCCTGTGGTCACCAGGCTGTGTTCTCAGTCAGCTTGTCCCTTTCTGAATTCACAGCTCCTTTAACTGGAGCCAATGCACTTGTATAGTTTCTATAGTATACAAATATACTTTATACGCACAAGTATAGTTTCTAGCATGACTGGCTATTACTGTTTTAATTTTTCTGGTTGTTTTAGTTAGATCATCCCTGATGCTTGAAGACATTTTATTAGCAGTTTATCATGAGAAACAGTATTTCCTGAGAGCCAAGGTGTTCCTTTCTGTGCATGTTTTCTGTCTTGAATTGGGGGCTTACTGTCTCTGTAGCGTATCTACTCCATCTGCATTACTTTTGGGGATTAGTCCCAGTAATACTGTCCCATTCATTTTTGTACACTTTTCCCACTGAGGTAATAAAATCTTTCCACTCCTTTCTCTTACTTATCTTCTGTGTTCAATCCTGCGTACAGAGTGAGACCTTCACACTGGTGATTCTGTATTTGCAGAGCGTGGTCCAGCCCAGCTGCAGCAGTGGCTCCTCTGCAGGCAACAGGTCTTTGAGCTTCTCTCCCATACTCTGCCTCCTCGGGAGCACACTCTGTGCCCCTCTCTTGTCCTGGGAGATGTGTCACTTAGTGTGACACTCCAGTCATGGGCAAGCATGTGTGCACATTCAGACACAGCCCCCAGCTCAGGAGTTGCTGTTGGTATGAGGCAGTGGGTCAGTGGTCTCCTGCACAGTGGGGAGAGCTGAGCAAGCAGGGCAATGTGACACACACAAAGGGTTTATCTGCTGTCTGTGGGTATTTGCTGGTGCACAAACTGTATGGAGGCTTTTTAGCACCCAAATCACCTAACATAGGCCAAGAGCTGTGCTGAGGAACGTGGCAGTGGCTCAGGGTGGCAGCTGGCCAAGGGTGGAGAGTGAGCACTTCATCTCTGTGCTTGGCATGTCCTTGGCCTCATGGCCCTGTGGGAGTTTTAAGCAAGAGATGATTTGCTGCATGTCACATGGCCCAGGCTCCAGAAGCCCCCAGGAGGGTGATGGGGGTTACTATGCAAATGTCTGAGGCTGAGGCACCATTTGGGCAGGCTGTTTTGCAGAGGACGTGTTCCTCATGCCATCATGTGTGTACTGCTGGTGTAAGAAAGCCCTACACTTAACACATTAACTGAAGGCTTGCTCATCATAATTTCAATGCCATTCAGTGGAACCAGTGCAAAAGAGTATTTGCAAATCTGCTATGATTTAGTTACTCCAGCTAGTAACTAAATTTCCCAGATTCAGCTATTTTATTACTGCACATGTACCATTTTGACTTTAGGATGTATATTTAGAGCAGTTGATTGCAGCAGTTGTTGTGGGAAGTGCTGCAGAATACCCCAGTTTTTGGTTTAATTGTTTTCTGTAATTGATACAAGAAAAAAATCACCTAATAGTCTTGTGTTTTGTACTGGTTTTATTTTCAGTTAGTATTTGTTGTGAGCTATGTCAGATTAACTTAATGTGCATTTTATGTATGCATAAATGTCCAAAAAGATTTGGACTAGATTTGACTTCACAAAATGGACCATATATGTCCTGAATTTGCTTATGGGACACTGTTGTGATGGCACTCAAGAATAATTCAAGTGAAATGATGCTTTTATGCATTTGGTAGGATCAAACACTGGGCCTTGGCATCTTTGTATTTATAGACTGGTTTTGAATTATATTAATTTAAAATTTTATTACCATAGTAATTTAATGTTCCATTTAAGTTGGACTTCATAAATATTCTGATACCTCAGCAAAACTATCTGTTCTTGCTCGAAAACACAGACACATGACTCCTCTGTACTTGGTGTTTCTGAGTCTCTCCTGTTTGGGCTGTTACGGAAGCACTCAAACTGAATGGAGAGCTGCCTGAATGTTTCCTTGAAGCAGTATATTCTGGAGCAAAATGTGACTCACACTTGCAAAACTGTGCCTAACATAGCTTTAGCTGACCCGGATGATATAAATAACTGCTTTGGGAGCAGAATGGGTTTTTGTTGTTTCTTAGAAGTACGATCACATACTTATGGCATACTTGACTTGTAGGAGATTCAGTCTGATGCAATTTCTATAATCCTAGTGTCAAGGCATGGGAATGCTGACTTCACTCATTGTACTGAGTTTCCAGTAGTTCCTTGATGGTATGTAACACTGGAGAATGTTGCTTGAAGGAAAAGTAATTTACTCCAAGGTATAGAGTTCATTGAACCAAAATATTCTGTCCATCCCCATGAGAAGAAATTACTTGGAGGGTTATTGCGGAGGGAGAAGTGTTCCTCCATATTTGCCTATTGTCTTGTTCTTTCCCTTCTTGCATGTATAATTTCAGCTGTGATACACTATGAAGAAGAAGGGAGTATTTTATATAGCAAAGGTAATAAATAGCCATGACAAACAGTCCTGCAATTCAGGCCCTAATCCTGAATGCACCCCAGACACACTGTGCAGGCTATTATTCTTAACTTCTTCTGGTTGTATTATTTGCTGCTTAGATGAAAACTATTTTCTTGCAGAGAATGTCCTATATTGTCATGATCATTCAGCCATTCTTAGCATGGTTTTCTATTCATTGACATGCCAAAAATGTAAGCACATGCTTATGCAGATGAGAAAGAGTTGAATTCCCGAGTGCTTATGGTTGCGGCAATTCAAAATCGGGTTTACACTGATATAATTTATGTAATTGTACTTAGAATGTTTCTTACGTGTCTTAATGTAGCTAAGACTAGACTCGCTGAATCTTAAAATGTGGTTCCATATATTGTTTTCCCATTATAAAATCAGTTTGATTTCTGCACCCAATTCTCATTCCTGCCTTTCTCCTCCCAGCACTGCACTTGGTAACCTTTCTGAGGTTTAACGACTGAAAAGTTACTGCCGAGTGCTGGCTGTAGTCTGTCTTTCCTGCAAACAGCTTATTTTCCCCTCTGGACTCCTACATTGGTTGCATATAACCAGTTTCATGGCTGTACAGTTATTTTTGCTGAGAACTGATCTAGCCAGAAATATCGCCTTTTTGTGTTTTAGTTTGTTGTGTGGCCACAAAAATGCTTTTGCCAGGTCAGTGAAGGGCCGCAGCAGGTGGACAGGAGTGAGCATCTGAGTGTGGAAGAGGTGGTGGATGGTGGTATTCTGGTTTCACGTGGAAGTGTGATGACATTTGTGTGGACACAGCTGTTTGTGAACCACACATACACCGACTACGTGGAAAGGTTGTATTACTGCAGGAGTGCTTTTAACTTGGATTATTTTTTGAGCTGGATTTGCCACTGAAGCTAAAATATCACGCAGTTGCACTGTCATATGGTTCCACAGTCTCTACATACTGGACCTGTGTGATACTGCATCACCCAGAGGAAAAATTTAATTCAGAGCTGATATGAGCACATGGGAATATTTCTGTCAAACGCAGCAGGACAAAGTTTATGCTGGCTGAATGTCTGTGTGCCAATGTTACTGCAGGTGCAGAAAGACAGCACAGTACCTGATCTGACAGAAAACTGGCTAGCATAAAAATTTTACCTTGGAACTGGCAAGAGTGTGTGAAGTTCAGTGTTTTGAATTGTGTGGGTTTCATACATTTGATCCAAGCTGCAAAATCAACCCATTTCTTACATAGTGCCATGAGCTCTTGTCTTTCCCGCAGTCATGAGTGCCCTGCCCCACCTGCCCCCCAATGACATGTGCTGTAATCTCCAAGGTCAGACATGGGCACAGCATAAACATGTTCAGGTCTTTGAAACACAGAACTGGGTTGAGATTTAGTTCTCATATGGTAAGAACAAGGAGGACAAGATAATAAGGAAGGTAAAAATCTTAGTCCTTTGAACAGAAAAATACTGTCTCTCTTTTTCTTAGTATCTGAGGTGTTCTTCTTAAAAGGTAAGAGCTCTGTTAATTATGCTATTGCCCCTTTTGTGAAAGAATCCTTGCAAAAATGGCAATCAATTTTTAAAGCAGTACATGGCTCCCACTTGTAATCCAGACTGACTTTAGGTACTGTGTCTGTTTTTACTGGAAATGCAAAGATGGAGAAAGAAGGAACAGTTCCCTCCGCAGTTTATGACAACTTTTGAGTTGCATTGCTGAGAGCTGATACATTTTACTCAAAAGTTAAAAGGAGGTACAAACAGAGACTATGCAGTTTCCCCTCTCTTGTCTCATTTTCCTCTTCTTTTTCCCAAGCCTAGTATTAAGAGGGAAACAGTTCTAGAGGGAATGGATGGTTCTGTTTCTGTGGCCAAGTGATATCTGCTCTCTGAGGTGACAGGGCATTCTATTAGCTTTGTGACATGTTCGCACCAGAGTGACACACAGAGAGCTACACAGACTTAAAATTTCTTTCATAGCAGTTCTATGAATAAAAATGTCCGTTGCGCAGAGAATTCTGCTCTGATTTATAGTTTCTGAATTTGATCAGAAAAGGTGATGCTGATTTAAGTAACATAAATATCTAAGCAGCATTAACTTGCTCAGCAACAGCCTTCTGTCAGCAAGTGAAGGGGTTTACCTGGTTTACCTGGCTATAACTCAGATTGCTTACTAAAGGTCCTGTTTCTAACCCTGCCATCTATGGAGTTCTTCCCCTGTCAACCTTGTGAATATCCTACCAAAGGTGGGGAATTAACGGGTCATTTCCAAATCTGAATTGGAATCTGGTCCTAACAGAAAAGGTTTCAGTTGTTAGTTGGAAATTACTTCTGGTGATTATTCTTACCATAATTGATTTAAATCTGTCAATAAAGAAAATGTTAAGTTGAAATATTCTTACTAGCTAACTGCCTGTTATAGGCTCACATTTCTAGGAATTTTCAGTTAAAAAAAACATTCGTGTTATTTACTTGTTCATTAGGTAAATATTTAAACATACCAGGATAAATATAAATACTTGTTGTATTGTAAGTATTCTTGTTTTATACACTCAGAACATGAAAAATCATTTATTAAGCATTTGCTAGTGCAGATCTTGCCAGATGGAGTAGTTCTCTCAGTCATTTGAAGTACAGTAATTCTAATAATGCAGCCCTGTAAGTGAGCAGCATGTGTCCTGGGCCCTCTGTTATCTGAAAATACAGTCCTACCCAAGGTGCCATGAGTTCTTGTCTTTCCCACAGTCATGAATGCCCAGCCCCAGCTGCCCCCCAACACAGCCCTGCCGCAGCAGAGCCGCCCCCCGCAGCCCCCTGCACTGCTGACCCTGCCCAGCGCATTGACCACGCAGCAGCAGCAGCAACAGCAGAAGCTGAGGCTCCAGAGAATCCAGATGGAGAGGGAGCGAATTCGGATGCGTCAGGAGGAGTTACTGCGACAGGTAACACCAAAGATACTTTTACTTTGTTCAAGAGCTTTTAGTTGAATGCATCCAAATTTTTAACAAGTACAGTTAGTAGCTCTGTTACTTTATGTCAAGACTAACTGTGGTTTTACGGACGGGTAACCAAAAAGCTAATATAAATAGACAATTTCTTTTTTTTTTTTCTCAAAACTAGCACCGAACAGAACACGGAATGGCCATCAGTCAGAAGTTACAGACCTGGCATCTTTCTTACCAGTCTTTCTTAATAGTCATGTAAGGGCCAGATTCTGTTCTGTGTCTGTCCATAAGCAATTAGGGCAACTAACACCGATTCCTTCGCAGTTTAACTTGGTTTGCATAGGAGACCATGTTCGTACTTCACTGAAGATAAAGGCAGAACATACGGAGTTGTTCTCGACTCCAATCCCAACTCTCTTAATTTGCACTCTTTGCCTTTTAGTTAAAATAAAATCACATTCACATCTTACATGAATACCTCTGATATGAAGACTTTCCAGAGCTGGTTATTTGTGGATGTTTTGCTTATTCTTCTATTTCTTAAGTTTCAGCTCTATATAATGACTCATATTGTACAAAGTTTTAGGAATTGTGTTTCATCTGTTACAGACAAGTCCTCTAGTGATGTTGTGTTTGCATGGCATATTAATCGGATTCCTTTGTGAAAAACAAAATAACCTGTTTCTCTCAGAAACAGCATGAAAGAAGCACACTTTATCAAGAAACATATCATTATTTGTGGCCTTGCAAATGCTGCAGTTAACAGTTCTAAGTACCTTTAAAAATGGCAACTTTCACAAGATTCAGGTGGTGGTCTCTGACATGGGCAGTGGTTTCAAGTCTTTTGTATAGCTTCTCCTTTACCATCAGGAGCTCATGATAGAGGTGGGTGTGAGAACAGAGTGAGGACATCTGGTACAAGCTTAGTCATGAGTGTCATTATGCTAACAACATGTTTAGCTATTTTTACTCTCTTCGGCTCTATTCTTGATTCAAGATGAGCAAATCAGGCTTCAAAACAGTTGTGCCATTAACACAAGGGCTGGTTTTCCTGCTTTGCTGACTTTGAAACCTATGCATTCACAGCACCCTGCAGCTGTGCGGTACTCAATCAAGACTTCCGCTTACTGTGCCCAGTACCACCCTTCCCCTATGGTGTTTGTTGAAGCTCCACATTGCATGAAGCAGTACAGCGTCACTTTGCCTTAGTAAAGTTTTTAGAACTGGTATAAGTCTTAGGGAGGAAAGCAAGATGCAAAATCTCTCCTTCCTAACAGAATGTTGTGAACTTCCTCCCAGTAACCTCAGTATCCTGAACCCTGGCTGCTGAGGGCTTGATGAACCCTTCGGGTCATCAGTGTCCGAGTACAGTTACTCCTGTCCTGACCCTCCGTTGCTGTTTTTGCTTTTCTAGTGTAACCTATCTAAGGGAAAAATGCTGAGTAAGGGTGTACACTGCTGCTAGCAGCTGTGAGTAGGTGCAGAGTGTTTGAGTGAGAGGGGAGGGATTCTTTGGAGGGTCACAAACCTTTCAGCACAGTTGCAGCTGCTGGCTCCCCACAGCCATTCCTGGCAGCAGCTGCTGGGGTGGAGCGGCATGCCCAGCCAGGAAGAGGTCATAGCTCTGGAAGCTCTTGGCTTAGGGAATTTCTTTCCTTCTTTGTCCTCCTCTTCATGTAGTTGCTAAAACCCTAGAACTCTAGACTGAGTACATGCAAGAAGGGCAGCATTTCAGAAAACCAGTATGATAGCATCTATTTAAAGGTTTTCTTGCTCAGTTTTGTCATTCTATAAAGAGTTCATGTTCTTTTATACTAATTTGGTTTTGCCAGCTTTCCAAAGGAAAAGAGAGAATCTGCTTGCTGCTTAAGAGCTTCTTGGAAATGGAAGTCAGTAGAGGTAATGTCAGTCAGAAATCTCTGAAAGGTCCTGCAGGGAACGTGCCCCAGCACTTTTCTGTGTGCACCAGGGCCATTATGCACTGTATTTGGAAGGGTACAAATAGTCCCAAAAAGGCAACACTTCTCAGAGTCTTCTGTCTGGTCCAGGGGATCCTATTGCATAAGTCATCCACAGAAAGTTACAGGGGCTCAGAAGAGGCGGAAGAACCAAAAGAGGAACACTTACCACTGTTTTGTCCTCACAGGGTAGGCCTTTACTGGCCTGCTACAACCTGAACAGAAAAATGCCCCGCTGTGCTCCTTCCACTGCATAGACTGGCCTAGGATGTGATTTACTGGTGACACAGGCAATGTCTACATCTCTTGCTTTCCACCCTAAGTGTGAGGACTGGCAGAAGAGGAATTGCAGCTACCAATGTAGACCCCCTATAAAAATCCTCTCACTCATCTCCCCCCAGCTGGAAATGAGTGTTTGGCAACTAAGGATGGAGCTCAGGTCAGTTCTGCCAAGGAGAGTTCCAGGAAATGTGACAATAAATTTCTGGGCTTGTCTGGCATACACAGCTAGTAAAGGGTTTACATCAGAACTGTGTTCTGAGGCCGTGAATCATTCAACTCACTGCAATGCTGTTAAGCTTTTAAAGTGTTTTGAAGATAACCACTGATGAAGTTTTTGATATGACTTTGTGATATCAGAATACTGTGGGTTTTTTTAGTTTATTTTATTTTGTTACTTATTTTGAAAATCTTCTTTGGGTTTATGTATGTCATAGTGCCAAGCAGATCATTAAGGGCATTTGGTCCTTTGTTAGCTGAATGCCAGAGATGGTCTCTGCTGGCCAAAGGGGAGGGACCCTCTTGCGTTCAAAGACTGAGAGCTCACTGGCGTGGCTGAGACAGTAATACTGCTGCTCACAGGGCTGCAGGATGGCTCTGGTATTTTTTGCCAGACTTTTATCCTAGAGTAGGAGATTCACAAATATTCTTCTTAAAAACCTTGTAGTCATGCTTAGAATAGAGAACAGGGCGTAAGAGGGTGTCATACAGCTTTGGGCATTGTGTAGTTGATCCATTACTACTGACTATTGTTGTAATAATATCAAAGGAGCAAAGGAATCTGACATCTGTAGCAGTACTAAAATTGCAGTGTGGCTTCTGAACAAATGACCTACAGCAGAAGAACATATGTCATGTATGGTGGAGCCAGTACTCTTCCCTAGCCAAACATGACTCCAGTGTGCAAGAGTCTGTTGTTCCACATTTTAAAAGTACACATGGAATTAATATTACAAGCAACATGGAATATGTTGAAATAAAGACATGGGAGGTGACATGCCATTCCCCGAGGGAGAGTAGATCAACTAACTCTGTAATAAATGTGGTGTTTCTTGCAACAAAGAAGAGACAGGAAGTTAGATTATGTAACTGGTAGTGTGAGTTTTTCTTCAGGGTGCTGCAGGCTTTTCAGCTTATAAGTGTTTTGCTTTGGAAGGCCTGTCTAAATCTCATGTGGCTGTAGATGTCATTCTGATATTTTAAAAAAGTACTGAAAATATCTGCATGTAGGCAGTTAAAAAAGACACCTTCCCGTTCTCTGAGGTTTGTACATTTTCACAGACTCCAGCTGATTAAATTCTAAATAGAAATGTCACCATTAATCATAAACATAGCTTATCATATATAAGCTATTAAGAATCTTAAGACTGTTTGTTCCTAACACTTTCCAAATACTGACACCATCTAATGTAAATTATAATTTATCAATGAATATATTGATAATTTTATTATAAAGGAAACATTGTATTATTGGGCACCAATATGTGTTACATTATTCACAGAGACCAGACCACTCCTCCCCAATGAAAAAAATTAATTGAAAACATAGTACAACATCATATTTTAGCCTCGAAAACCTGCTAATCCTTTCTGTATTAGGGAGACTGAATGGTTGATTCAGAGGAGAAAAGTTTTCTACTAGGATTTAAATGAAATACTTACTTTGCTTCTTTCATTTAAAAAAAAAAAAAGTTGAGTAAATTATGTTAAAAACAGATACAGCTTTATTATTTTAAGGTTTTAAGATTTTTGTTTGGAACATCCCGTTGGAGTCAGACAACCTCTATATAGAACTCTGTACCACTAGAGGTCATGGGTGTGTTGCAGAGATAATGCTGGAAGAATTTATCTTTCAGGAAGAGTTGCGAAATAAGTTTCCTTTGGCTCTGATTGCTTGTTTGTCGTCCTGCAGATAGCAGACGAGATAGGTCATTAGGCAACTGCTTATTATGAGGCAGAGTGTTCATTCTAAAGATTATTGAGTCACAGTCTTGGTTCCAGTGGTTTTCTTGTAACGGGTTAAATACTTTATGGTTGCTGAACTACAGGACTGGCTTCCAGACATGGTACAACTGACAGCTAGATTCTGTGGTGCTCTAAGCCAGCACAGGTGGGTATGAGAGACACTGTCTGTCTACATCATGACTTTCTTCATATCAGTGTAAATAAATACTCATCAGTGACATCACTCAGAATTACTTTCTTTCTGTGTATATGTTACATGTTCACTTGTTACAAGACTACAGTATTTCTGAGCTGTTGGAATAACCCTTCCCATATATTTATTTGTCTTTTCAGGAAGCTGCTCTATGCAGGCAACTTCCTATGGACTCAGAAAACATGGTCCCGGTTCAGACAGCTGTGAACACCCCTACCATGACACAGGACATGAGGCCTGTTACAAATAATGGATCTGATCCTTTCTTGAACAGGCAAGTTCATTCTTCTTCATTAGGCAATTGCTTCTGTTGCCTTCTCTAGACTCTTACAGCTGTCTGTCTAAAACAGTCCCTATATAATCTTCTTTTGTTTACTTACTGTAAACAGGAGGTATGGCTGAGTGGCTGGCCTGAAATCTTTCACTTTATGCTTCAAAAAGGAGTCTTAGAAAAAGCAATAAATTGTAACATGTGGTTTTAATTCTGTTGTTAGTGTATGTAGAAAACTAGGTAGAATCGGTACGTTGCCTAAGTATAAATACGTGCAATTTTGTAGGCTGTCAGAACTGACGGCAGCTAGAGAGTTATATATGCATGTTGTGTATTTCAAAATTTAAGTGTCCTCACTTCAATTGCTTTGTTGTTTGGACTGATGTGACCCAAATATGATGCTGGCTGATCAGTGGCCAACAGTTGAGAATGAGGCTTAATGACTCAGTGTATATTTTTAATATATAACCTACTGTGCTCTCTTCCAACACTGTGCTCAGTAACTGTGTCTATCAGAGCATCTTTACTGAGTCTTTTTCATGTTTCAATTTGTAGTGGGCCATACCACTCCAGGGAACAGAGTACAGACAGTGGCTTGGGATTAGGATGCTACAGTATACCAACGACACCTGAAGATTTCCTCAGCAACGTAGATGATATGGATACAGGTAGAATACTCTGATTTAGCTTAAACTATAGTCCAGTTAATAACTTTGTATTATGACTAGTATTATTTTATCATTGCGTACCTGAACGATAATCTCTGGCTTTCCTATGTGAGAGAACAGACTGAGACTGTGGGAGAAAATGCCTGAAAGGTGCTTGGTACCCAGAAGGCTCTCAGCTTTAACTTAGATCCAGATTCTGCCCTTTTACCTCAGACTGATACTAAACAGAATAAGTAGAACCTGGAAAATGTGAGTCTTAATTTCTGTTTTCATACCATTGTCCAAGGTAAGGGGAGTAAAAAGCTGGTCTTGGGTTACATGTACAAATCACTGCATTTTCTAACTCTGGGAAATCAGTCTTGTTTGTAAGTCTCTTACAGTGGCAAAGTTGGATTTGCCTTCAAACAGGATGTATTTAGCTAGTTTACATTTTGATATGTGTTTATTTTATGTTGGTGTCCTCATGGTGTTTAAAATACTGAAATAAATTACTAGGAAATCAAGGCTTTTTTCAGAGAGTGTAATTCTCAGCATTTCCTCACCTAATTTCCTTTTGAAGTCATCAGAAATTCAGGATTATGCAGGGAATGAAAGGTTTATTTATTAAAGGTTTTCATGCTTGTTATCATTACTTTATGGGGGGAAAAAAAAGAGTAATTAACAGAACTAAATTGCTGTTAAGCACTTTTTTCAGTTATTTCTTATGGACGGCATTGCCCCTGATGCTGAGATGCAGATGGAGGTGTACATGAGGGTCCTTAGCTGCTCCCTGAGCAGACCAGGAAACAAACTTGAAACTGTCCTGCTTCCCAAGTAGAAGGCCAGAGAGGGGTGCTTTGAGCACTGCTGGAAAGGACCTTTTGTGCTTTTGAGATGAAAGCAAGGATGTGAAATGTATTCTTAGAAGAACATGTACTCTGCACCTAAATACATTTTTGAGATGACATTGTGGTGAATAGGAGTGCTCACGAGTGCTCATGGGAAAGGGGGAATCAGAATTTTTATGTCAGTTCTGTTGTTTTAAATTACCCACAGGAAGAGTTTGGTACTTCAAAAGTTCTTCTTTACTTTTCCTAGGAGAAACTATAACACAGACAACAATGAATATAAATCCACAACAAACGCGTTTCCCTGATTTCCTCGACTGTCTTCCAGGGACAAATGTTGATCTTGGGACTCTAGAGTCAGAAGACTTGATCCCTATTCTCAACGACGTGGAGTCAGTACTTAACAAAAATGAGCCCTTCCTTACCTGGCTGTAATCAAGCAATGCTTATTGGGCCTACAGTGCAATTCAGATTTCTTTTTCCTCTTGAGATAGACATAGAATATCTGAATATCCTCAAGAGATACAACATACTGCCTTATTGACTTTTGTTACATCATCTTTATGGTCATTTTAATATCTGTCTGGATTTGATTGATACTAATTTAAATATAAAATACATATTTTATATATATATATATAAAAAATATATGCATATATATTTCTTTAAAAAACCCCACACTACTTTACACATCTGTGTACTTTTTTTCCTTTTCAAACCAGGCAGAAATGCTTCACTTTTAGGACAGAAAGTGGCTGATGCTTGTGCATATCCTGGGTACTGATTGACATCACAGACCCTTTGTGAATCAGAAAAGCTAACTGCTGGGTCACTTGGTTCAAAAAACGTGCAAAGCATCAGGACATGAGAGCAGTTTTATTATTATGTTTATGACAATAGTATCAGAAGCTTTTTTTCATCAACTTACTTAAGCCTTAAAAATTTTAGTTCTTAGTAACTAACTGTTCTGTATGGAATACAGTTTAAGTCTGATCCATATCAAGCATAATAATTCCCATTATATATTTTAAAGGCACAAACGATACTATAGCAGTTTCTTTTTTTCAGTATATTACTGTATAGTTTTCAGAAAATATTTACTTCCAATCTCAAAGTACCAGAATTGTTTAGCAACATTTTTACACTACAATATTGTTACAAAATAAACCAGGCTGGTACTGACTGTTGCCTTTTAAAAATAAAGCAATGTATTATAAACAAACATTTTTAAAAAATTCTTAGATTTTTTAGTTTATTATATTAAGCACTACAGTTTTGTAACTTAACACACGAACAAGCAATTTTTTATATATATAAAATCTGTGGCAAGTATCTTAAGTGCAAAAATACACTTTTAAAATCAGTTCTGGAAAATGTGGCACAACTTGTTAATGTCATACCCAGGGGGGAAAAAACCTTCCTCATACTGTTTTCAGTAATGTTTTTAACTGACAATGTCAAAATACATGTAGTTGTATACATGAAAAAAACCCAGAAACTTTATCAGGGCACTGCTAAAGCAGCTTTGGGACTCGCCTGGTAAAGCTGCTTAGTTTTTATGTCTTTCACTTACCATAATTGGTGCACAGGACAGGAGGCGTGTGCTGTGTGTTTTTGCCTGTTATATATCCTACAAAACTTCCTTATCAGAGGTTTGGGACGGAGAAGGCATCAAGGACCTTAAGCCTGCAGTTCCCGTGAAATGCAGATGAAGTCCTGAAAATTCTTAAATATTTTGAAATTATCTTATTTATAATGAATGGATTTAAGCATTTTATATTGAAAAATAGGTATTTTTATGAAAGGCATTATAACTATTCTCTAAGCTTAATCCAGGCTATGTAAAGAGAAGAAGAGATGTAGCACTAAGTGTAAATGTGTGTTTGCCAGGTCTGATAACACTTAACAAGATCTTACTGATGCATCGGAGTATTGACCCCCTAAAGGCTTTTTTCCATCTGGTTGGGTGAAGGTAGGTGAAAAGGTCAGAGATGAAGTGGTGGGAACACAGAGCAGGTTTGGAAGACAAATGATGAGGTAATAAATGGAGATCCTTGGTGTGAAGGATGGCTGCAGGCAGGGATACATAGCAAATGAATCTCCAGTGTTCAGTGAAAAACATAACAGAAGCACTCAATATAGTAAATGACCATGTCCATGATGAACTGCTGAGTGTACATGGTGTCACAGGATGGCAAATAAAAAGCACACACACTGAAATTTTGAAAAAATACATGTTAGGCAAAGACCTACGGTTGTGAAGTTTTATTACATAGTGAAAAGTAGCTTTTTAAAAATGTTTTTTGGGTTTCTTTATAGAAGAGATGTAACAGCAGAGTTGTGTCTGCACAGAATTTAATTGCAGAATGGGCATTGTGTTTCTTTTATTCTCTCAAGGGTTTAATAGTGGGGGTTTTTTTTAACTATTTTTGCTAGTTTTGCTAACTGTTGAGATAGCATAAATTTCTTTTCAATAAACAGGGGACCGGGCAGGGCTGATCAATATTACTGTAATTAGGTTTAATCTCTCTCTTTTGAAGATTTCTTCAGGTTATCAGCCTGAATGAGAAACAGATGGTCCTAAGGCTTTGTTCTTTAGTGCCATGACTAATGTTGGTGAAGAATTGGAGATTTTCTGGCCAACTTGCAAGGCCAGGTCGCCAGCACTGCTCAGTTGGTATAAGGAGCCAACAGCCATTGGTGCTGGAATGATCCCGCAGCAGCTGTGGATGTGAGTGCTGGTGTGATCCAGGTGATAGTGCCCATCAACATGTTACGTTTAGAGAATGCAGTTTGTTCATTTGCTAGTAACTCTGCACCACTGAACATGTACGTTTGTCAGAAGATATTCTGAGCCGGTTGGGCTCGCAGCTGTTGTCAGTTAGCTAGTGCTGGTTCCTGCCCAGCCACATGCATTGTTGTCAGCCAAAGGCTGTTCTTCGTACAGGGAAAACTAATGCAACTTTCTAGTGAAATCACATCAGGTATTTATCAGAATTGTGAAGCTGCAAGCTTGATTCCTTTTTTATTTGTGTTTCTGGTTGAGTGTCTTGGTTGAGTGTTTTGGTGCAAAGTCCTTAAAAGGGTAAAGCGATCATAAACTGTGTTTCCATGTTACTTTCATAGTAAACCATCAGCAGATCTGAAACAGGAGGGTGTTGTTTGGAGCAACACTTCAGGGTGAAACAGCTGCCAGAATCTTGGGCTAGATCTTTATTCAGTCATGAAACAAATCACGGTTAAACTAAAAGTGATTCTTTACGCTGTCAGCTTTTAATTTTTGTTATGGAGAGGATGTATCAGATGAAATGTAATGATAATAAAATCTGTTTTTCAAAGTTATCTTTTTAAAAAAGTTTCTGACTTTAAACAGGCTTATGGCAGAACTTTTCAGTATTCAAAGCATATGTAATATGAAAATAAACTTATTGCTGTCAGTATTTCACTGTACTATTTCAGGTTTTGAGCATTTACTGTACTAAATTGTACACTGTCTACTTGTCGTATAAATACAACCAATGTGCCAGCTGGACAGTTTTGCTGTGACCATCCCTGAGGGGGCATATGTAAGTCTTGATGATACAGAAGTAATGGGACATTGCTAATTACAGTTTGTGTTCTGGTAATACTGTTAGAACGTAAGTTGGGGAGGGATTGGGTTTGACTTTTTGACAACAAATGCTGTTTGGGGGAAGGGAAGGATTTAAATATATATTTTAATTACAGAAAAATATGGGTGGTTGTCCAAATAAACTTGTTTCCTAATACATACATCCATGTACATGCTAGTTCTTTAACTATTTTATTTACTTTTTTCATTTTTTATATGACATGTGTGAACATTGTTCTTAGTTTTTAGTACCTTGCAATAGATTGTATCAGAGGCAATCAGATCAAATTGTTGTATCCTGGGTTTGATTCTATTTTGTTTTTTTTTTTTTTTTTTAATTATTTCTTTGATCTTGTACATGAAAAAAAATACAAATGGACTTGAAAGATTTTGGATGCATATTGGTTTTTTAAAATAATTTCTTTGGGGGAGGGGGTGGGTTTGAGGGTTTTAGTATGGGCTTCCCGGGGAACTGTAAAACACTGATTGGAATAAAGGTGCAGACATACTATTCTGTGAAAAAGGCATACATTTTGAATTAAAATGTTCAGTTTTATATTGTATATTCAATTATTCATATATGTATATACATATTCAATATATATATTCAATTCAATATACATTTGAATTAAAATATGGGGGCAAAGATCCCACCCATATCAGTGTAGTGGAAGAAGTCAGCCTTCCCACCCTCTGACAGCTGGAATGGCTCCAGGGTTTGACGTTGTTTGCCTTGCAGCTGGTTATACTATGAGTAATGTAGAATCCATGAAGAAGGAGCTAAAGTTGAACTGGAGACAGGTGATGAACATTCAAGACTGGAATGATGTGAGAAAACATCCCTTGTCCTGGGCTGAGCAAATTTTTTTTCAACATTGCATATGTTACTTCCCTCCTTTAGAGATGAACCTTTTTCAAAGATTCTCCAGTTAATGCATCATTCCCTGAAAGGTGACACTGTCCTGTGGGTAATGTATAATTTTTCTGCAGTCTACTTATTGAAGACAATCAAAAAAGCGAAGTAACTGTATATAGTTCAGCTGTGCAGGGGCTGGACCAGTTTTGTCCCGCTGAAGTGCATGGGCTCAAAATCACATGTGCACACTCCACATGTTGTAATCCGAGTTGTTAAATAACCAATGCGTATCCTTTTATGATAGCTCTCAGGTGAAACAGTGCCATGCAATGTCGAAGTTGACATGCTCTCAGCACCCTGGTCACCCAGTCACCCAGCAGCCAATTTTTATGGGTGAATAATGAAGCTTCAGCCAGCATGGGCATTTCTGAGACTTTACAAAGAATACTAATATTCTTTCTTTTGGCTACTATGATTTTTACTTCTGTATTAGTGTATGTTGATATTTGATATTTGTAGTGGACCACACTATAAGAGTGTGGTCTTGAAGTTGGTCAGGGTTCCTGAGGTCTGTTAACGCTTTCAGTTATCCCTGTTTGCGGTTTCTTTCTTACCATCATCTTTCTGTCCATTCCTAGCACTGCACTCTCTTTATCTGTGACTTCTTTCCCGGAATTACCACTGACCTTTTACATCATTCTCTCTTATGAGGATCTGTGATTAGTCCCTCTCCTTGATTTTACTGGATACTTTGCTAAGTAAAAACACAGAACAATCTCCAGTTACTGCAGAATTGACACTGCAGATGTGTGATTCCCTTGAAATTAAGTGCTAGGGGACAGCCTCAGATGTTAACCTTAACTGAATAGATTTAAGAACACTGTTGTTGGCACTTTAAAGTGTGAGTTCAGCTGGGCTGCTGGTTCTGGCTCATTTACCCTTTTTCAATACACCTGAAGGCCAAGATGTGAATGCAGTCCGGATCACAAGATGAAATGTGTGCACCTTGTGTCAGTATCTACTATGTATTAGCTCGTGTTAGAAAGCCATCATGTTGTTGGGTGGCTCTTAGAAGCAGTAGCTCATTGATTTTGGTTTTAGGTATCATAGCTTGCTGCCTGTTATTTCTTATCCCATCTCCCACAAAGATGTATGTACTCTGTTTATTGATATATCAAAGCCGTACACTATGCAGCTACCCATCCCTTTGCTGAACACTGATGAGAAACATTCCGTGTTCCCAAAGGCTTCACATAAATCAAACAAGACAAATGTGAGATGAGATGCAGGACAGCTGCTCACCACAGATGAAAGAATACATGTGAGATGGTTGCACAGTGTGTGTTGAAATAAAGGGTACTCTCAAATTCCTAGGCATTGCAGTAGAACAGGTGGGACAGACAGTTGTTTCTGAAGAGGTTTTTTTACAATTTATCGTCTTGCACGGTGTGATTCTCAGTACCTATATCAAACATTTAACATTTCTGCATCTTGCACAAGAGCTTTCAGTGCTTTTAAGTACTTCTAAGCTCTTCAGATATCCCTAGTGTAAATACTTAGTTGATGAAATACATTTTCTGAAAGCGCAGGCCACAGAATCATTATTTCAGGAGGAAGATTTTAGGGAACAGATACGGCAAATATTGAGATGCATTGAGACATCCAGCCTGGCAAGCTGGTTTGTGAAAACTTGTTTCAGAATTTTTTTAAAGAAGCATATTAGTTGATTTGAATCCCTCAAATGTCTCCAATCCCTCTTATTTTCTCCGTGATTCCTTTGGGAAGTAGTTTTTTTCTTTTAAAGTTTTAGAAGTTCTTTCTAAAAGGTATTTTTGCTTTTGAGCTAGCTCTCTATTGTCTTTCCTATCTCTTTCATTGCACTGTGCCAAATACAGTTAAATAGAACTTCTGCAAAAAGATTAATACAGCATTTGCGCTCATGTCTAGATTGGAAGCTTTGAGGAGTTACAAGCTACCTAACTGACCTGAATAGAAATTGTAACCCAAAGCTGTATTTTGCCCGAGAATACCCTCTTTTAAATGGAAGCTGTTTTACAAAAATAAATATGAATGTGACAGTTGTATTTCACTTATTTTATTCCACGATGAGGGATTTCAGGAAGGCTGGAAAGGGAGTCAGGGCTTCATGACACTGGTGGGAAGAAGAGCCCTTCATTCTCATCTTCTTAGCCAGAGCCAGTGCATCTGATGGCTGCTTTGTGGAGCGGCTGCAGAAGGGATCCTCTCAAGGTGAGGAGGGTTGTCTGCAATATTCCTATTCTTTAGACAGTTCCATCTCCCTGGAAGAATAAAAACATGGAGGTAATTTCCTGGCTCCTATTGCTGTGACTTTCAAAGGAGTTTATTATTTCCTAATGGCAACAGTGTAGGGTTTTGGCAGCTATGTTAGAAAACACAGTCATGGACCTGAAGGAAGGCTGGTTTAGTTTTTCAGACTGTCAGCTAGAGGTATGTAACTCATCAGTACACGAAATAACAAAGGAGAATCATCAGTTGCTCACCCCACAACATCCGCAGCATTTGCAGTCCCCACAGAGGGTTCCAAACAGGCCATTGACCACCTGAATGCCACAGAGCACTCCCTGGATCCCGCTCATGACCAGCAGAAAGGAGAAGAGTGACAGGTGCCATGGGACAATATTTTCAGGTGAATTACACATGTTCCACAATGTGTGGTCAGCAAGGTAATTCCTACAGGAGAACAAAATAGTTAGGAAGAAAACTACATTAACTCACAAAAGAGAGTCTCTCACCACTGAGAAGTTGTCACTGCTGTGCCATGGCCGAGGTTTTGTTTGCTTCGGTAAGAATTTCATTGTCACACTGGTGCTACTTATCTAGAATATGACTTTATTTTCTAGCTGAATTGAAGCAAGTGACTTGAAAAAAACAAGACATCAGAAGGGAACAATTGGAGACAAGTATATGTTTGATACAATTGAACCATTTCTAGTGTTTTGGGAAGAAAAGATCTTAGCCAAGTGTGTGCCAAATGGGTTTTATCTGTTCCAGTGTTTTTTCAGGGGAATTTTTGCTGCTTTTACTTGATTACGGCATTTTTTGTATGTGGGGGTGGGTGGGGGACTGTGGTCAGGGCATGCAATCCAGTACCTCAAAGTACAGTTGGAACAAGGAAGTACATTGTAATAAAATCAAAACAACTGACTTACCAAAACAAATCATGAAATGAAACAAGTCACCTCTTGCCCACTGATCTGAAAAGACTAGCTTTTGCTGTTCTAGATGCCTCATCTAAAGTAAAGGTACTTTCCATAATTTTTACATTCACATTTTGATTTGATTGTAAATTGCTTAACCACTGGCTGTATTTCCTCTGCTTATTCTTAGTGCTGACTTGTTTGTGGTCTTGTCAAGTGATTTCTGGACTGCAACCAAAACTATGTTTGAAACAGAGCATATTTCCAAAGACTCTCAGAATGAGACCAAGGGAGTTGGTTTCCAGCCCTCACTGGCCCATGAACAAATAATCCTCTACCTGGGTACTTTTTTTTTTTTTTTTTT
>VZTI01002702.1:1120795-1156039 GCA_013397865.1 Struthidea cinerea
CTGTCACTACATGCTCTTATAAAAAGTCCCTCTCCATCTTTCTTGTAGGCTCCCATCAGTTACTGGAAAGCCACAATCAGGTCACCCTGAAGCTTCTCTTCTCCAGGCTGAACAATCCTGATTCTCACAGCCTTTCCTCATAGAAGAGGTGCTCCATCCCTCTGATCATCTTGGTGGCCTCCTCCATCTGTGTCATTAACGAAGGTGTTAAATAACACCAGTCTCAGCAGGGATCCCTGAGGGACACCTCTTGTCACTGATGTCCATAAGGATCCTGAGCCACTGGCCACCACGCTCTGGATGCAACCATCCGGCAACTTTCTTTCTCCGTCTAACAGTTCACCCATCAAATCCATCTCTCTCCAATTTAGTGAGCAGGATGTTGTGGGGGAGTGTGTCCAAATAAATTACTTCTGTAGTCCTTCCATTATCCACTGATGGAGTCACCCCATCATAGAAGGCCACTGGGTTGTCAGGCAGGGCTTGCCCTTGGTGAAGCCGTGCTGGTTGTCCCAAATCACTTCCCCGTCCTCCATGTGCATCAGCAGACCTTCTAGGAGGAACTGTTCCATGATCTTCCCAGGCACAGAGGAGAGGCTGACAGGTCGATGGTTCCCTGTCCTTCTTTCTACCCTTTTTAAAGATGGGTGTATTGTTTCCTTTTTTCCAGCCACCTGGGGCTCCACCTGACTGCCAGGACTTTTCAGATATGGAATTACATCAGCCAATTCCTTCAGGACTCTGAGATGTGTCTCAATGAGTCATTGCAATTCATCTAAGTGGAATTTATCCCCATATGTTTTTTATCATCCCAAGAATAACCTAGGAGGGGTCTGTGCATTTCTCTTTATTGGCCCCTTTGAAACAAAGTAGTTTTGATAGTACTTGCTATTCTTTACATCTGTGCTCTTGAACCTTATGAAGTGTTGCTCTGCACTGCAGGCACTTCTAAGAGCTTCTGTAATTTAGACAAACAGTATAATTCCCATTTTTATACAATGGATTTGGAATTTGAATCATATCACAAACTTAAAACATATATATCTTTTTTTCCTGATTGCCTTGTCTTACCCATCCTGGAAAGGGTACTTCCACTCTTCTCCAGTGTTACATTTAGGGCCTTTGTTTAGGGCTACTGCTGACAAAATAAAGCAGTATCCAGCTCCCAGAACTCCAACGGCAGCAAATATTATAGAAGAAAACATCTGATGAAGAGAAAAAGAATGTTATTTTGGTTCTCATTCAAACAATTAAATGCACTCTTAGTGTCAGTGGATGTTCCCTAAATTCAGCTGTTAATAGTCAAATAGTCAACACCTGAACTGCTAAAGCATGTTAGTTTTCATTGCATAGTAGATGCGTAATGCAGACCTCTATTGGTATTTTAAAGCTTTACCAGCATTGGCCCCGCGTGCCTGAGGAGGAGAAGACAGACGCTGGCAGCAGATGGCGCTGCTCCCCTCTGGCGCCTCCTGTTTGCGGGCTCCTGTTCCCCTGCAGCCGGATGGTTTTCTCAGGAGACTGCAAGCAAGACTGAAGTCTTGGACCACTCAAGGCATTTTAAAAAAATCTACAGTATCCTTTACAAGTTAGCTTTGGTATCTTGGTTATATGTGGACCGAATAATTATAGTTTTCCTTCCCAAGTCTCCCTTTAGGTTTCATATTATACTTTATCTCCTCACAGATACTTGACCAGTGTAAGCTCTAGCAGTGCAGTTGAAATGGATGGGAAAGTATGTCTTTATTTTTCTGACTTTCTAGTACAGAATTTTCATATATACTAATATATAAGTAAATTATGCAAGAACTAATGCCCTGCTTGAATTCTGAAACACTTGTAGCCATTAACAGTTCGTAAGTAGAGGTAGTGTCCTTTATTGGATTAAAGGGATACAGGTGGAGGGAAAAACCCCCATACTTTCAGGTCATAGAATCATTTAGGTTGGAAATGACCTCTAATATCATCGAGTCCAATGTGAGTTTTTGTTCAGACCTCATCACAAGACTCTTGCCTTGAGTGCTGGCATGCATTTTTATGTTGATATATCCGATAGGGCTAACTTAAAAATTATGCTTTTGTAGTAGACATCATAATAATGGTTTTCGGCTAAGATACAAGACCAAATTTGGTTCTCAGTCATGCTGATGGTGATAAGGCCAGTAGGACTCTTGTAGTACAGTGTACTTGGTACACTTGACTGTATTAATATTCCCAGTCGTCTGCACTCTAACACGCTTGCCAGCAAAGAAGGCAGGTTGCTTTGCAGGCAGCACCACACGCATGCAGGTTGGCTCACACTCAGCCAGCGCTCGCAGTGGTCACTGTGTGTGACCATGCCCCTGGTCATCACATGGCTGAGCGGCAGCAAAACTGCAGTGCTTGGCTACTCTTGGAGTGGTTTGTGCTCTGCAAAGCTTGACTAGTTTCTCCTCACTGCTTGCCGAAAATGGATCATGCAGTGTTATAAAGAGAAACAGGTGGCTCCATTTCCTCTTTCTCAAAGTTCCACCTGTTTTGTTGGCATTGCATGAAGACAGCATCAAAGACAGAATTTAGGGAAGGCTCTTTGGTCAACCTCATAGTCATGAATCTTTTCCTATTTGTTTTCCCCTTTTTTCTTTTTTTTTTTTCAATTGAAAATCTGTTCCTTTATTAAACAAGTGTAATGATCTACTTGATCCGAAGAAATTATTTCAAAAGGACATATTTTCCTACTAGAAATATACTTATTTTCTGACTTAATTTTTGAACTAAAATGTTTGAGATGTTTACTAGTGTCTGAAAGTATCCTTTGGAAACTTCTCTAGTGTGAAAGGAAGCTATAAATTCAAAGTGGAGCCTGGTCCGCACTGCTTTAAGTAGGAGGTTGGATTAGGTGACCTCCCGAGGTCTATTCCTTCCTGTAATTTCCTGTGAGTCTAATGAGATACAGCTCATTTTGAGGGTCTGCAGTGAGTTGGGAATGTAGTGTCTGACTGCCAGAGTAATTATAAAAGCTGCCAACAAAAAATGTCTGAAGAGAGAACTGTGGTACTCCGCAAAACAAAGTGTAGATCTTTCAGCAATAAGTTTTAATTGTGATAGTAACTATAAGTATCTTGTGCTAGCAAAAACCAATGAGGCCATACCATTGTGGCACCTGTGGTAAAACATCAGAGGCATAATACAATTTTTACAGCCTGCTGTTTCCACTTCCCAGCGCTCAAACAAATGTCAGGGCTGTGTGTCCCACACTCGAGACAGCATCTGTCTAGACTCACAATGACTGTGAGAGGAAGATACATAGTAACAATTTAGCTTTTGCTTTTTTTACCATGTTTCCTTTCTCTTACCGCAAACCTCTTTCCACAGCTCCGATTACCACAGCATCCACAGCAATCATTATTCTGAAGGCCCAAAAATACCAAGGCAGGGAAGATCATCTACAAATAACAGAAATACAGTTTGAATTGGGATGAATTCAAGTTACATCTTCTTTTAAATATAATAATTCTATGGGGGTTTTTTTCTTATCATTAGGTTAAGTTACTTATTGCCAAACCTTTGGATGACTTATAACTTATTTGTTTATCAAAGAGGAATTTGCAGTCCTGAGAAAAATCAACAATGCAAGTCATGGCTGGGGGTGGGAGGAGGGTAGGAATGTCTGAATTTAGATACTTACCAATACACCCGATCCCAAGATCCCTCCAAAGTACCAAACCTCATCTGTAATGTGTGCATTGTCTTCAGCCACTTTTCCTCCAGGGAAAAACAACAAAATGTTAGCGAGGGTGCAGAGCACAGCCAGGGGGATGAGAGTACTTCCCAGGCACTTGGCACAGCCTCCCGTGCACATGCTTCTTTAAAGGAATTGCAAACACAATTGAAGACAAAATAAAATCTCTCAGATGTTCTCAGAACTACTTTATAAAAAGAAGCTTCTTGGTGTACTTTACAAAATCCAGTTTCTGTTGTGTCGTTAGAGGAGCTGAGCCTGTAGAATGCTCCTGGCAGTGCTCCTGCAGTCAATCCAAAATGCACTGTGCTGGTTTTTTATATGTCCTTGCAGCTGTGATATCAATTTTCTGAACGTCCGTAAATGAAATTGCATTCAGGGCAGCCTCTCATTTTACTATGACAACCCACAAACTCTGTTAATATTTTACTAAGGTGGCTGAGACACTTCATAATCTGGGCTCAGGTCATGGGTAAATATCTGTCTGAGTTCTGGATCATCATTTTTACAACACATGATCTTTCTTCATACTAGAAAACACTTCTTTTGCAAGGACTGACATAAAAATGCATAATGAGTCACTTGATATTAATAACGTATTCATAGTCCAACTTTTTACATGTCATGAGACAGTTCTGTAATTGAAATAGTAGAGAAGCCAGCTGATACAACGATGAGCCATTATAGACCAATAAAGATACAAATCCACAAACCCAAGAAAGTTCCTGGGTTGCAGCAGGATGAGAAACATTTATTGATGTTAGGCAGTTGGACTGTGCCTCAGGGCATGTGTTTCTTCTCCATTTTTGGGATTAAAGGGTTGATTTTATATTTATTTTGTGATTTCATGCTCTACATGATCAAGACTGTTTGCAGGAAAAGTGAATTAAAAATGCTGTAATATTTAATAGCCCTCTTCACCAAAAATTAAGTTATGTGATAAAGATGAATCAAACCTGACAGTATTTTCCATAGATTGTATTTTGAAATTATGGCATATGCCACATTTTAGGATAACTCACACATTTTTTTCTTTTCATAGGAGAATATTTCATATTACATAAGCTTATTCAATAAAGGATGGCAAGAAATGATTGTCACGACTGCCAATCATATGCATTCTGTAATATATTAGGAAGACCAGAGGATGGTTTCTCTGTGAGGACCAGTCCTAGAAATTCCAGTGTCTGTAGTGCTGAGCAGACTCATGATTTCTGAGGAAATTACGCCAGTTTACTTTGTAAAAGGTTTTATTCAGGTATTTATTAAGACAAATTTTTGAGTGGCTTTTCAAGCTGGCATATAATGCGACACGAATTAAGTCCACAGGTTCTTGGTATGAAGCGCAGATCTAGCAGAACAGCCTGGACAGTGACAGTGGTTGTTCCTGGTGGACTGGAAGATCCCCATTAATCTCAGTGCATTCCATGCTGTTGGCACAGGAGTCTGCAGCAGACGATTTACCAAACAGTTTCTGGAAGTTGTGCTGGTTTTGTTTTTCATGTGTCATCATGATACCCCTCTTAGTGTTTTTGCCTGAGGTAGCCGAGGCTGTGAACAATGCATGCTGTTTGGTATAGTTTGGAAAGCATGGCTCTCTGCATCCCACACTGCTCAGCCAGAGCAGCCATCTCTGCCAGGCAGTGGGAGCTGCCCATGTGCTGCCAGCCATGTGCTGTCCTGGCATTGTTGTGTCTGACCTGGGTGCAGGACCTGCCTGTCCTCTGCGCAGAGTAGACAATGCCCAAGGTGTTGTCACTGGTTTGTTGGTTGGTCCCTGGAGGAGAGAGGAGCCTCTGGTCCCATCTGTGTAACAGCAACATGTGTATGGCCCCTGAGGATAGCATTTTGAAAGGCACATGCTCATAAATTAAACTTTTCATCTTAAGAAGGACAGCTATTATGCAATTGAAGAGCAGGCAGAGAAAAAAAGTCCTGAGAGCACAGCCTACATGTGGTATTCAGTAGGATGTCAGTTGGGCCAGTGTAAGCAGTTTTCATGGCTTTCAACAGCCAGCTATTGATCCTGTGGCAAAGATTCAGAACCTGAAAACTCTCCATACGTCACTTGATACATTAAATAGGCTTTCACGATCTTCCCATTTGGTAGAGAGCATCTGTAATTTGGCTCCCACTTACAATGGCTCAGTAACAGGCACAGGGAAAATGTTTGCTGTAGCTGGAATATAAGTCTTAGTTGGCTATCTTCCCCTTCTCTATCTGACTAGAATGTGGCTTTTTTTGCAGTTGTGAATCCTGGCTTGCAGTAAAGGGGAAAAGTTTTAAGTTGTATTGCATCCAGCACCCTGCCATCCTGATTCACAGCAAGTGGCTCAAAGGCAGATGCTTCCACCAGGTTCTTGCTAGGTGTTCACAGCACTCCTGTACTTTCCCGTCCTCCACTCACTAACATTGCCAGTGCCACTGAAGTCTAGCCAGACTTCTCTGTTCAACTATACTCATTTATGCATGGATATTTTAAACTATTGCCAGCTTTTATGTGAGGACTTAAGCTACACTTTGTTTTCAGCAGGGAAGTGGCATCCAGCCTGAGCTGGAAAGCACCACTCAGATTGAGTCAAGTATTTTCCTCAGGGAAAAACTGAGTAGCTTGCACACTCGGCTCCTCTGCAAGAGGTTCTTCCCTTCCATTCCAGCCCATGTTTTCCAGCTTTGGCCATCTATCTGGGAGGAGTGACCCATTGTCAAACATTAGCCACAATTCTTGTCCTGGAATAAATGCTTCATCTTGGTGACTCTGAGGGCTGGTAACTGGGGTGGAGCCAATCTTTGACTGTTGTGTCATCCTGTCCTCTTGAACAGCATTTTTCTAGCAACTGTGGTATCATAATGGAAGGTACTCCTTTCTGGTGTGCTTTGGGAAGGTGTTTCCTTCACTCCTCATCTCCTGAGTCATACAAAGTCCAAGCTGTGCAGAGGAAGGTGAAATGACGTATTTTCCTGTGGAAAATTATAGGAATATCAGGCCACTCAGTTTTGGTAGTTTCAGGAGGATATAAGCAGTGATGATACCTTACAAATTTTGTATTTTGATGTATCTAGTAATTTGGAATTGTAGATAGGTTTGTCTTGATCATTTTTTTGTGTCAATTACTGAACTCATTAGACAGTTATGACCTGAGGTCATGAGTTCTTGCTCTTGTGATTTTTTTTGTCACTGCTTCCATATTCTAAATGTAGTTTGGATATCTGGAGCTTGATAAGCTTGTGACAAGTACTTACCCTCCCTTAAACTGAGCCAGGAGGGAGGGGGATGGTACAAATTTATAGGTAGGATGGGATTTACAGTAGCCTAGTTGGAAACAGGTCTGTTCAAGCCTCTGCTGTTGCTAGTAAACTTGTGTGTATGCATTTATATATGTGTGTATATATATATATAAAATAATTTATAAAATATATATGGTGACACATTGATGTCAAGCAAGAAATACAGAAGGATGTTCCTGCATAAAATCACTCTTAACACACGTAACACAATGTGGTAGTTGCTTTGTGTTGCGCAGTTCCACTGAGGGCTGGAGAGCGGCTGGTAAACTCTGCACCAAGTTCCTTTCTTTGAAGAGAATGCAAAGGAGAATGAACTGAAAAATGTGTCCCTTCATGTGACCCAAATCTTCATTGCAGTGAAGGATCACATTAGTACAAGCTGTCCTTTGGAGAACTCCAAAAAGCCCTCCAGCTCTGACAGCTGTGTAGTAAAGGGGTACATCCAGTGGGATGTACTGAGGGGACAGACCCTGCTCCTCTTGCCGGAGATTCAGCCACTCCTTCCCTGTGAAATGCATGGATATGCAATGCTTGTCAGTGGGAAGCTGAAAGAGTGGGGCTATGTATGTACAAAAGTAAAAGCCGTCATTGCACCCATATACACAGCTTTGGCATGGGAGAAATTCATTCCTTTCCCTATTCCCAGACTCCTCTGTCAGACCTGGGGGCTGGCTGTGTGTGAGGCACCTAAGAGCAGAGAGGGGAAGATGCCTAAGGAAAAGCTAGGTGTCGTGGGCTTCCTCACAACAGGTTTTCCTGTCCCAGCCCCAGCTGCTGGACTCTCCCAAGCTCTGAGAACAGACTGTTGATGTATGCAGCATTTCCCTCATATCTTTTTGACCTTTGTCAAAGCTCAGATAAGAGCTTATGGCAAATGTAGCTTGGACTGGGTGGTGTCCTCAGTGACACATGGACATCACATCATCATGAATACAAAACAGCCAAGTATGCTGATGATGAGTGGTTAGGAGAAGTGGGCTGGAAGGCACATTAGAACTACTGTATTCAACTGTACTGTACTGTAACTCAACTTTATACTTCTTCGCTCTTTTATTGTTCTGTAGTCATGTTCTGTTTTACATGTCTGTTTTACATGCCCCCGCTGCCCGTTCTCCAACTTTCCCACAAATGCCCTTTTCGACATGGAACGTCTTCTTGTAAGGGTTTTAATAATTCCATTCCTTCATTCTCCTCAAGGCATACTGTAAACATGAGTCCAAAACTAACTGTCAACCAGTAGCAAATAGGCATGTGGGCTCTAAGCAATCTCTGATGCTTCTCTAATTTATATTACTTTTAAGTAAGCAAAAATTACATAACTCTGTGTATGTAATACATCTTTTTTCTACTGTTACATTTCTTGAGTCTTGCGATACTTATTTTTGTTAATTTGCACAAAAGGTGTGTTGTTATGCATTAATCAAATTGGGTTTTTTTGTAGTCCACAATGTCTGTAGGAGAAAGCAGAGGAATTTCAGTATTGCTGTGGACCATCTAAGCACCACTGAATTACTTTTAATAATGAGGACAAAAATTCCACCTACGGTATTGTCAAAAATGAGAGAACAAAGGAATTGTTTCCTTTAGGGTTACCTGTTATTTATTTCTCTGTGGGGGTGTGTGCTCTTTATTGTTTTGTTATGAGTTTTTGCCGAGTCACACAAATTATTATTTACAGTGGTTCTGCAGCATTTGCAGTTACATATTCCTCCTGTCACTATGCATGCTGAAGTGCACAACTGTCCGGGGGTACAATCATCCTCTTGCTGATATAGTTTAGTTTTTCTTCTTCCTCCTGACTTTACAACAGCAGGCAAACAAGCAGGAAATGCCTGGGAAACCATGCCAGTTGTTTCAAGTTTTAGAAACAGATGAATCTGCCTCCTGTTTTTACCAGATGCATTTATTCTTCCCTGCTTTACAGGGAGGTGTCACAGGATGCTATCACTGTGTGCTTGGTTTTCTGTAACTTCTTTCTCAAAGTGACCATTTGTCACTGACTTATATGTCTCCAGAGCCCAGTAGTGTTCAGCCCGATTCGGTGTGTTTCTGAAGAATGCAGCAATATACAGTGCGTCTCCATGTGTGTTATACTCACAAAAACCCATTGCTTTACATGCTTTGGTCTGCTTCTAGTTTCATTTTCTAGCAGTCAGTGTACCTGATGTTTCACAAGAAAATTTCAGTTGTAAGTAGCATTTGTACAAGCACTCAATCTTTGAAAATATGAGAAATTAAAATTACTGTTGCTTGAGTGAAGTCTTGGCTACAACTTGAAGAACATCATGTTCAATGAGGGCAGATTTTAATCCTTGTATTGTTGGTTTTGACAGGTTTTTTCTGTCTGTATTTTGAGATTATCCTATCTCTGCGTCTTTCGCAACAACAAACATCTTTAAGTTTTCACATCACATGCCTGGACCTGGAATTTCCTTCTTTGCTTTTATAAGCACTCAAATTCTTGTGGTGTGTGACAGGGCAATTCGGCTGGTTTTTTTCTCTCCCAGTCTCCTTTCAAGGGGTCTTACAGACAGTCCAGGGTTTTATCAGCCTCTCTGGTGCAAATACCTGATAGAATGCCAGGAGTGCTGCTGTGGCTGCTGTGGCTGTGGTTGCTGCCCTCCCTATCTCCCAACTGTCAATGCTGGTGCAGGTGGAGATTGCTTCTGTCTTTACTGGGATGCAAACATCAAGTGAATGCATAGCCTTAAGGGAATGTAGGTGCCAGAGATAAAGCCTGTGCATTCTTACCCCTTGCTAGATACCAGTGTAATTGAGATGAAAAATCCTTCTGTGATTTCATTAACTCACCTTACCTAGGAACCTTATGTGGCCCCAAATGTAAAACAGGAATAATGCTGCAAACTTATATGGAGTTGCTTTGCTTTCCCCTTGGAAGAGAATACTTGCCTCTCATCTTTCTTTCTAGACTTGGAGGAGATGGGAGTAGAGGAAAACCAGCTGTTTCTTTCTGCAGCTTGTTTGTGTTGCTGATAAACAGCATTCCCCATATGGTGGTTCCTGTGGTAATGAGGAGATGCGAGCTGCACATCCGTCAAACCCAGTCTCTCTATCCAGTTTCATCCCTGCTGCTTTGCTTCATATTCTCCACTTGTGTTGTCCAGCTGAATTGTTCACATGCTCCATAGAAGTGACATGATTGTGGCCAATTGGCTCTTTTGCTTCTCTCACTTCTCCAGAATTCTGTAAGGGATATATCTGCCTTAAGGCTTGTGCAGGGAGGCAGAATGAAGAAAGGAAGGAAGGAAGGCTGTCTTTTCTGTGGAAGTAGAACTGCTTCCATTTTGGGTCAAATCTGAAAGACTGTTACAATTTCGAACGTGTTCAAATTTAAGGATTGCTGTGTGTCATTCCAAGCTGTATGTCTCATGTACTTAGAAGCAATTCTGTACAGCTTTTGATTGACAGTAAGAATGTTATATGCACCATTCTCTTTAATCCATCTGGTGAGAGACTGGGATGCTTAATGCCTCATATTTATCTTACTCATAACTACAAACATGCCTCCAGCTGGCTAGTCCACCTCCTGTGCTGATTTCACCCGGACATTCGTTAAGAATGGGGTCATAGTCCATGTTTACAATTTATTTCCTCTTCAGTTGTTTTCTTCGTTATCCTCGTGCTGTAGTTCTATTACAAAAAGAGATTTTCAAGACTGAATAGTATTTTTTTTCTGTGCTGATCTCCTCTGATAGCAAGAATCAAGAAATTCTAAAGAAAGCAACTGGTTGGGTTTTTAGCTGTGGAATGCTTAGAACTCACAGCTGTGACTTTTTCTTTTTTTTTTCCAAAATAAACAAAACATTTAATTTTTAGTTAATACATTAAGAATCTAGTTGCATACCATGGTTCCCAAGAACTTCTGTGGGAAGCCTTGCTGGAGAATAAATGAGGAACTGTCTTACCCAAATCCTTCTTCATCCATAATTTAGATGCTATTATTTTGCCCAATATGCTCACATTGCTGGTGGCTTGACCTTGGAGTTCCTGTATTCCTGTTATCATCAACAGACTCCACAGGCTCGTGGAAAGCAATGTGATACTACATGTGTGTGGCCTTGCCTGCAGTGGATTTAGTAACTAGTCACTGTGGTAGAGGAGATCAGAGGCTGAGCATTTGCCTTTGCGCTGTTGTAGTAGTTCATTGATTTCTCAGTTAACAGAAAAATTAAAAAACTGAGACAGATCATGCAATGTTAAGTCTCATTTCCAACGAATTTTGTTGAAGTTTGTGTTCTTTTTATGAACTGGTTGAAAATGTGTAAAAACTTGGGGTTTTTGTGAATTGTATGCTGTTTACTTACAGCCAAAGAAAAGCCCACAGAGCAAGGACAAGACATGCTATTCCCATTACCAGACCATTAGTGCTTTTTTTTTTTAGCTTGGATTTCTTAGTTACAGTTTTGGAGGGAAGATGGGACAACCTCTACACCTTCTCCCAACCTCTTTGCCCCTTCAGTTCTTTCTGTGCTGTTGCAGCTTTGAGAAGCTTGCCCTGTTCCTGTGTCTGGAGAATCCACAGGAGTGGGGGTGCATTTTCCACCTTGCTCCCTCACCCTCCACTACATCACTTTGCGATCATGGAATCTACGTTAGGTACGGCAACAGTGGTTGCTCTGTAAATAGACATCCAGATGGTCTAAGGCAACTGTTTTGTATTAGACACTGTTGGTGCCTGGTGATTATGGATTAGTTGTTATCAAATTTGCTAGGCTAGGAGTAGAATTACACTGCTGGTTATAGTATCCACATTAAGCTTCAAATAAACCTTAGCAATGGAAATCTTGCCTCTGGGCATGCCCTGTCCCTTCTTACAGCATAATTCTTGTCATTGTCACTATGCAGTATCTTTTTAGACAGGGTTCTATTGCTGAGTTGTTACCAAACAAAAGGATATTCTAGCTCTCCCTTCATTTAATTACACCTTCCTATTGTTTTTGCAGACAAAGTTTGTCCAGCTTGAAACCGAATTAGCTGTTACTCCCTCATTGAAAGCCCATATAGTTTTTAGGTGTAGTATGTCGTACACAGAGTTGGAATGTGTTAACTACTTCACAAATGTGTCTTTTATTATACTCTATGGTTTAAAGTTTCTTTTATTTTCTGAGATTTACATGGACCATTTCATTTTGTCAACATAGTGATGACAGGCATGATATATGTTTCCAAAAGAATTTGGCAGTCTTGATTTCAGAAGTGAAAACAAACTTTAAACCGGTATTTTAAATCAGATCTTTTTGTTTCAAAACAAGTAAAAAAACCCTTTCCTGTCAGGAATAAGTTATATTGAGTTTTATAGCTGGACCTTCACTTGCATTCTCAAAGTTGACACAGATCATGAATTCCTTTTCACCACTTCAGTTTAAACTCTACCATGAATTATAAAAAAGGGGTGCAAGACTGTCTGTTGATGCCTTTCTCCCTAAAGCAGGAGATACACAGAAGAGAAGAGCAGGTTTATTTTTCTTGTTGTGTCATTGAAATAATACCAATTACAATTATTGAGAGGAAAAAATGCTTTACCCTAACAGGTTAATTAATGGGAGTCTTTCAGCAGCCTCTGTTAAATTGGTTTTATTTCCATGGTAACCCTTTCTGCTTCATGGACAACTTTGTGTCAGTAAGGCTGAACTGAGTGGAAGATAGGCCTTTCTGTGCAATTGTAAGTGGGCAACTACAATAAATTTCCATATCATGAACAGATTGTTGTGTAGGGAATGTAATGTTACAGGTTGCTGAGAACCAAATGTCAGCAATAATGAACAGGTAATTGAGAGTGAGCCTGTTGATAATGCAGGTTCATCCAGGCTAAAAGCACATACAGGATCTCAGCTGCAGGAAATATAATGCAATGACTTTCTTTCTCTTTCTTTCTTTCTTTCTTTCTTTCTTTCTTTCTTTCTTTCTTTCTTTCTTTCTTTCTTTCTTTCTTTCTTTCTGTCTCTCTGTCTCTCTGTCTCTCTGTCTCTCTGTCTCTCTGTCTCTCTGTCTCTCTGTCTCTCTGTCTCTTCTGTCTTTTCTGTCTTTTCTGTCTTTTCTGTCTTTTCTGTCTTATTGTGTTTAGGAGTGTGATAGAGTCAGGTAACTATTAATCTATTCTGTAAAAAACCCTCTTACTTCTGTTTCTACTTCAAATTTGATGTTGGCTACTATGCAGTTGGAAAACCTAGAGAGACATTTACCAGAATGCAGTTTATTTTGGAGATATATCATGTATGAGTTAGTGGTTGATTTAGTTTTCTGAAAGCATGGAAATAATCCAGTTTGAATGCAAAACACTGTGTTTTGTGAAACTGTAAGAACTGCAGTCTCAGGGTTGATTACAAAATTTTTCTTTTCATTTTTTTCAAACAGCAAAATAAAATTTGGATCTTTTTCACATATATATTTTCTCACAAACCTATAATGTAGCATGTTGTACAACAATTTATGTGCTTAGTCTTGATTTATTAAACTTTTTTTTTTGGTAGATGGTTAAAACTGTGGTCAGAGTTGACTCACCTTGAGTAGATTAGTTATCACTTGTGTTAATATTTAATGGTACAGTACCAGGCTGTACCCTGTTCCTTTCAGAACACTCCCATATTGTTTTGACAGATAATGCATCTCCTGCATTAATACCGGGGATCTGGGATGAAGTGTTCTGTATGACCTCAAAGGTCCAGTGCTTCTGCTGTGTTTATCTTTGTGCAAGGGGTGCCATGGATCCTAACAGTGTGAACATTCAGATGCCAAGAGCCTAATTCTGGTCTCACAGTGATTAGCAAAAAAATAGAAATAAATTAGATTTTTTTAAAAATAGAGCTCATTCTAGTTAGTTATCGGTATCTCATTGTGAAAAATACGTTGAGTCTTTTGAAGCTGGCCTGAGGACAAGGGACTGTGGCAGACCTTAGAGTTCATGTTTCCCATTTTTCTTGTCTGTCCCTTAAGCTGTCTTTTCTACCATCTCCTCCTGTCACCAATGCCAGAGCTCAGTTGCACCCCTGAGAAGTGCTGCCTTCTGCTGCCACTTCCCCCTGGCCATGGCTCTGCCTCATCAGCTGTCTCCTGGTCATCCCCTGTGTTCCCATGTACGGCACCATCACCTCTCTGCAAGTGAGACACACTGATACGAGGAACACTACAGGTGCCTCTGTGCTGCAGAAGCAGGGGTCTGAAAAAAATATGACAATATACAGATTCATCCTCTCTGGCAATTAGTTAAGCCTGTTCAATTTCTTCCCCTGCTCCCTTTGTTGTGTTTGTGGTACTTCACTGAGAGGACAGAAAGCGCATTTTTGGTAGTGAGGAGCGCCTTGGCTGCCCAAGACTGCAGGGCTCCTGTCCATGGCCCAGGCAGCAGAGCTGGACCTCCTTGTGGCTGGGAGCACAGCCGGTGTCCACCTGAGCTTCCACCAGCACCGAGAGGAGCAGGCATCGAGCTGGCTCCTTGGCAGCTGTGCCGTTGTGCTTTGCAGATGGGCTGATCTGGCTGAACACAAGTGGTTTGTTCATGGATTTGTAATTTCCACCACTGGGCTAGTTTTCATCCTCATTAGTTCTCTGATCCAGTCCAAGTAGGACCGCAGGAATGCTAGGACCAATATTAGGGAAGAAACAGGAGTAAACAGCCGCAAGTAGAGAGGGGGACTGAATCTCCAGCAACAGTTTTCAGTTAGATCAGTTTCAGTCAAGTGTTTAATTGCACCTTGAGACTATGAAGATAATTTTTGTGGTATTGGGCCTGTCACTGCAGTGACATTAGTAAGTAGTTAATAATATTGAAGTTTTATGGATGGCTATTTTCATGAAAACAGCTTTTTCCAATCATATTCACTTAGTCCCTCTGAGTTCAGGATAAAATAAGGCAATGCTGGCTTCAGCTTCTTCTTTTCACGTGGTCTGAATCTGGCCTGATTTACAAGATGCTTAGTCAGGAGGACGTTGCTGTCCTTGATGGATTTCAGCTCCTTTAAAATGAGTGTGAACAGGATCTCAGAAGAATATAGGGAATTTACTACTGGGGGCTGCACTGGTGGGCTGGGTTGCATGCAGGTGTTATTAACAAGAGAAGTCCCTGGTTAAATTAAGTGCAGATTGTTTGATTAAGCTCTTTTTGAGGCGTCTCTCTGTTTCAGTTTTCCCTCTTGGACTTCTAGAGGTCTGGGGTGATTTTAGGAATCAAGAATGGACTTAATGTATGTGGTACTAATGGTCTGTTTTAAGAGTGTTTCTTTTCAAGTTCAATGTGTGTGATATTGCTGAGTGTTTGTCAATTCATGGGTAATTAATTGTTACACCATTTAGAGGAGCTGGGAATAACACCACATTTCTGGAGTGGGGACTGAAAAATTTTTTTAATTGGTGAATATGTTTCAAAACCTTAATATACCTTATGGCCTGGTTGTAGCAAAGTATGTTCTTTTAGATCATCACCAGTTTGTGTCATAGTACCTTTCCAGGTTGCACTTAAGTAGCCTGTCGGGATTCTCCTTGGCTTCTCTGATGGCTGTTACTGTATGATCTTGTGCAAGGGTTTCAACTGTTGTCACACCCTTGCCTTTTTGAGTAAAGGTATTGTATACTCTTAAAATATACATATAGATACTAGCTCAAAACTACCTGATTTGCTACATGAATTGCCATCTTAATACAATGAGGTCTTTATTTTCAGCTTCATTTTTGTATTCTGCTGTTTTTACTGACTTATTAGTCTCTTTTATTACAGAGTAGATCTCATCCTGTGAATTTGACAAGTGGTTTCAAATGTGCTAAGCCCTTTTATATGTTCTTTTGCATGGAATAAAATTGCCATTTCTCTAGCACTCAAGAGCAGGAGAAGCTCTGGCTGAATAGCTGTTTCAGAGCCACGTTTATGCTCACAGGTAGAACCAGTTGCTCTCAGACACAGCAGATATGCACTTTGGTTTTGCCAAAACTCCTGGCTTTTAGTAGCGTGCTTTTCTTTGGTTTTTGTCTGTCTTTAAATGAAAGTTACTGAGGGGCATGGGTTTTTCTATTTTTTATTTCTATTTGGCAACAGAGTAAGTGACCTAAATTTCAAGATGCTGAAAATCACAATACGCTAGTTGAAATCTGCTTGTAGTTTGGTGTGTGAACTGCAACCAACTTTCATCATGAAAAACAATTCAGCATGAACATACAAGTTATATGTTTTTCCAGGAAACACATGTAGCCCTCATGCAGAGATCTTCCTCCACAATTAGCGGTGTTAGTAACTTCTTGGTGCTTAGCCTGGCTCTGTGTTGCTTCACTGTTTCTGTGCAGTCCCTGTTCTGTGCTGCTCACACAGGGGCATTCTGTTTCCTCTCTGAAGACACTGCCCTTTTTGCCTGATGCTCTTTGGGACAAGGTCAGGTGGTGACTTTCTGTCTGAAGCTTTGACTTGACAGATGGCAGATGTATCTGCTCTGACTTCTCCGTTGTGGAGCCTGTGGAAATCACCAAAGAGCTCCCATGCTTGTTCATCCATGTTATGCTGGAAGCAGTCGCTAGGAATGTGCTGTGCTTTTTAGATTCAAATTATGAGAAATCTGCTGCTGGTCTTGATGGTCTGTACTGAGTAGTTATTTTACCCCTATTCCACTTGAAAACAAGTGCTTGTCTTAATAGTGTTGGTAGACCATAGAAATTATACTTCCTTAGTGGTGGTACATTTAGGTCATATCTGTAATGATGTGGAGACAGGTGTTTTCAGAACTTTTGTTAGTCTTTAAAAAGTAACAAATATGGGAGTTTTAAGACAAATGCTTTTTAAAAGTGATCTGTGTTTTCTTGACTGTTCCAATCATTATCCCTGATAACAGGCATTTCTGCTACATGGTGTTACAATGTAGTAAGAATAATAGAAAAAAACCCACAAAAAATAGAGACTAATATGTTTAGTTCTACATAATATTCTAGGGCATATGGTACACGGACAATTTGTTCCCAAGTTATTTTTCAGTTGGAATGCTTCTACCCAAAAGGTGTAGATAAGATTGAATGTCTAGGTATGCCTCCTAAGTACTCTGCTTAGAAAAGCAGAGTTGCATTTTTGATTTTTTTATTAGATATTTATTTCTGATTAGATATTTGAGTTTTGCTTACTTATACTTCCTAACATTCCTCATACTTCTGAAAACTTGTGCAGTTCTGTTTTATAGTGAGGCTATATAATGATAGTTGGGTTGCAAAATGTGTAGAAAAAGGGAGGGCTTTTATTAGAAGTTATGAGCTGCATTTTCTCAGCAGGCAGGTCAGCATACTCTGCACACCCACCTCTTAGATGCAGTATCCTGTAACACCAAGGGCAAGCATTCCATCTAATCCTGGGCTCGCAGGAAAAAGTTCTTAGTCTTTCATTCAGTGGCACACCCATTGCCTATTAAGAGGTAATTTTAGAAAGAAGCAGAAGTCCGCAGCATGGCTCACAGAGACTATTTTGAAATACCTGGCTGCATCCACACCCATGCTTGTAGCCTTTACTCGAGGAAACTTTTTAATTACATCCATGGGAGTTGTGTCCAAGTTGAGCAACAGAGGACAGACTCTTAAACATAATGGGCTACCTGTTGGGCAAGTGAATTGATTGTTTTCAAAGCAGGAACGTTAATGTGCTGAGCAGTACTAAAACCAAAACATTCAGATACATAGCATCTTTGAAAGCAGACATAAAACTTCACAAGATTTTTGTAGACTTAGCAAGATGATTTGGGTTAGCTTGATGTCAGGGTGATTATGCTGGAAGAGGAATGGGAAGTGCTTGATCTGTCTTGACATGGTTTATAGTGAGACCTGCAAAGGCACCTCGGAACTGACATTAATCTCCAGCAGGTGTGGGGTACCCGTGCCAGAGCCTTGCGGCAGGGAGAGGGAATTCCTTCCATTGGGATGGATTTAGCTGGCCGCTTGAGTATGTTGTTGGCCAGGTGGAGTGGGTCATGCCTTGATCCTGTCAAAGAAAAGGGGTGGATTTTGGAGGCTGGGGCAAATCAGTGTGCAGATACAGGTTTTAAAAGTGGAGCAAACATCCCTGCTCTTGGAGTACAGATGTAGAGAAAGTTGAGGTGCCCAATTCTTAACAAAAGATCATTAAAATGCCACCTCAGCACGAGGGAAGGCACAGGTCTTCCTCAGCCTGAGGACTAACTATACCACATCTTCATATCAAACACCTTATCAGTAGGCAGGTCATGCTGGCTGTGCTGCCTTCTTATGTGCCATCTCAAGTAGGAAGAGGTTTTGAGAGGCACTCAGTGCAGCCAAGCAGCAGCAGCCCAGGGATCTGGGTCCTGGAGCTCAGGACTAGGGTAACAGTTTTCCCACAAAGTAGAAGTTCAGGTGCGAGTACATTTGGCAGGATTTACAGGGCACCTTGCTTCTACTGATGTCCTCTTGCGAGCAAGCAGACTGGCACTCCAGGCTTTTTTCTTTGACAGGTCATTTAGAGATTATGTGCTGAAGGTAAAAAAAGGGTTTTTCATAACTTTGCATATTTCTCATAAACTGTTTTGACTGTTACATATAAACAAATTTCAAGTGCCTTATGAAAACCACCCTTCTGTAACTCATCTGCAAGTGAAATCTATTCTGTGTGAAGGAACAAGATTTCTCCTCATGTAGCAATAATGACGGTATTAGAACCTACCTTGGATTGGGCAAATTGGGTTGCTGCTGCAGAACACTGTGCTAATTTGTAATGCTTCTATCTTTTGATTGATTTAGAGAAGTGGGAAAAGACTACCTTGCTTTTGGGAGTTTGTATTATGAAGAAATACATTCACTCTTTGCTGGTTTTAATAAAAAACTCTAATAATGCTTTTTCTTTGCTTAAAGTGGGTAGAAAAAGGTTTTTTTCCTCTCTGTAGTGTGTGAATGTTTCGGAAATGCCTCCAAATGGAGAAAGAATCACAGCTTTGACTCTAAACATTTTGGAGCGTTCTAATGTTAAAGGTGTGTCTTTTATATCCGGTAAGAAATTTCAGAGGCATGCTTATTTTTCAAGTCTGATCAACCCTGAAAGTATGATTTAGACACAAGAGAATGAATCCATAAAAATTTTCAGCCACTTGCAGTTCAAAAGAAGTGTTCCTTAACACAGGTCAAAGGCAAGGCTCCAGTTCAAGTAAACCGTACAATGAATAGTTTTCTACTACTAATCAAAGCGTGATTTTATTGGAGAGAGGTTCTTAGTATGAAACCATTTTGAATTTTGTGTTGAAAATATTATGTTTTGCAAGCTACAAAATAATCTTCGAAGAAAATTTCCAGTGTGATTGAACTGATTTTTATAAACAACTTTATATCTTTTCAGAATTTCTCATTACTAACTACTGCACAATGCTGTGAGCAATATGATGAAATTAGTACCTTGAGTTATGTGAATAATGTCTGGATCCACACTGCTTTTTACTGCTCTTTATTATGCAGTAAAATGGGACATGTTACAATATGTGGTAAATCTGATGCAATTGTACCTTTGCTGCTGCTGCTGCTTTCAGACATGGTTCATAACACAGCTGACTCCACATGTGCTGGCTGAGGCTGTGGAACTCAGCTTCACTGTTGCAATCTCAAGCTGTACTGACCCGACAAGGGTTGGGTACCTAGAAAAACAGCCTGCCCAGATCTGATGCTAAGGAGTGTTCTCAGATGTTTAACTTTTAGAAGTATTTTCTCTTCCCTTGCATACTCTGTAGTATGAGGAGACTTTGTCACTGGAGACTTCGATCTGCTTCTGTACATATGATGGTTATCAGACTTCCCTCACAACTATTTGAAGTATGTCTCCGTTAAATAATTTGGCTAAAAGTTTCTTTGTTTTTATAACATTAGCCCTGGGATTTTTATAATGTTAGTCCATGTATACCTATGTGCTACTTAAAAAAAATTAAAAGTAGTTAGAAAAAAGAAAATAACAATTATTAAAGTAGTAAAGCAGTAAAGACCTATTAGAAACAAGTAATCTGTGGATTGTAAATCAGCTAAAAAGTATAAAAAGGGAAGAGGTGCACTGATATCTTAACCTAATTTAAAAGAAGTTTTGAAAGTGTTCAATTTTAAAAATTACCGTGTAATGACTGCATGATATTTTCCTCTTGCCTAACAGTAACATTAAAAATTTTGCTTGGACAGTCATAGAATAGTTAAAAAAAGAGAAAGAGTTGGTTTAAACCTTAGATCTCAGTCAGCATGATCAGAGAAGAAAATGGATGCTACAGCACAGCTTGGAGCTATTACATCTCTGTGTCTGTAGGTGTTGGTACCTCCTGGCAGCTGTTTTGTTCAGAACTGATCTCCATCACATGGGGCAGCATGTGCAGTACCCGCAGTGTCCCAGCCAATCTGTCTTCCTTGGCTGGAGGGGAGAAGATGGAGCCTGTCTTTGAACAAAGAGGACTGCAGCTCTCCCAAGAGCCCCTCTGCTTTCTGTGGCAGATGTCCAGGCCTGGAATTCCTGTCCCTGGCTGAGAGCTCAGCATGGCAGGAGCTGCACCGGTGTCTGTGGAGGAGAGCATGGAAGAAGGACCCTACAGTGAAGCTCTCCAAATACCCACCACGTGGTTCTGCTTCCCAATGAGCTGGCTGTCAGCAGTGATCTTTCTATTTAATGGTTTTGTTTCATTAGTGTGTTTGAAGGGCAGAAATGAAATATTGGAGGCTAGCGGGGTTTGCAGTCAGGTTAAATTCAATAAGGTCCATGCTTAGTAAAATCTTGTAGCTAAAAGTCGTCTTAATGTTTTGTATAATGACAGCTTTATTAAAGGAACATAAGAAAATCCATGAGCACAGTGATTACTTACGCAGAGGTAGAAATTCCCATGTGTGCAAGTACCAGGCTGTGTTAGTCTGGGTTTGTGTACTTTAGATAGAAGTGTTTAACTTTAATTTATTGGCAGGATTGTGTTTGAACATAACCAATAATTAGTTATAAAGTTGAAATGTCTTATGGATATAGGTATTATGTAGCTATTAGAGGACTTTGGCTCCATGTAGTATTTTGTCTTTCATATGATAACACCTATAATTTCCAAGTGTCCATCTAAACCTTGGTGTTTCTCAATTGTTTCAGATTATCATAGATGTATGGAATCAGTTTAGAAAAGCCCTCTGGGACCATTGAGTCCAGCCATTCCCCCAGCACTGCCAAGGTCACCATAACCCATGTACCCAAGTGCCACATCTGCACAGCTTTTAAATCCCTCTGGGGATGGGGACTCCACTACAGGGCTGGACAAACCTTTTGGTTAAGAAATTTTTCCTAATCTCTCATCCAAACCTCCCTTGGCACAACTTGAGGCCACTTCCTTATGGCTTATACTACCAATTTGGAATTGCTCTCCTTAAATTTTCTCCAGTTCTGTACTAGTGTGAGGTGTCTAGCCTAATACAGTCCTTTGCTTTAATAAAGTGAGTATGGATTAGGATCCTATTTTTGTCATTTGTATGAATATATCCTCTGGTTCCAGTAGGAGAGTTCACAATATGGGGGTAAGTTTCACCTTATAGGTATATAGTAGTTTATTTTTAACCGAGACAGAACTTCTATGGGTGCTAAGTTTTATTTTCTGCATTTCAAGCAGTGGGATAGCTAAGGACTTAGACCACAAGTGAGAAAGCACTTACCAATAAAACATGTTCTAGTGGGTGTGAAGACTTTGAGAAGATGATCAGAGAATGCAAGCTGTACTACTATTACACGACAGGATAGTTAATTTTCACATTTTTAAAAATATGTACTTTCTGCTAATGTTAAGCTCTGCCTGACTAAAGGAACTCATTTTTGTTTCACACAAAGCCTTCTTGGTGCAAAAGGAGAACAGGCGTGGAGTTCCAACCTCTTCTGCCTGTTTTCTCATTCCGCAGAGCAGATGTGAGATTCCAGGAGAGGACAGACTGACAGGTGTGTGTTAGCCTAGTCCAGGAGATTAGGGTGTTGCCCACTTTCATTAGCCTCGGCAGATCAGCCTTTTGTCTATAGTTCACAGTCTAAGTTCAGCCTTGGGCCATAGTTCCATGCAGAGCTATGCAAATGCAGGGTTGGTGAAGTTACTCTTGTGGTGCTGTGTCCACAGCTGAACCTTTTTTCTTTAAGGCAAGGCAAGATAGAAGTGTCTCTCATGACTTCTAAGGTACTGTGAACTCCTTATCATTAAGTGACTGCATTAGCAGTGCAAGGTTATTATATAGCCCTGACAACTGTGTACCCTCTAACCAATGGTGATTACTTTTCTTTTTGCTCTTTGTAAATATAATTTACAATGTTAAGGATGATCTTTGAGTTCTTTGTAAAATGAGCTTGTAAATATTAGGTCTTCATTTTATTTTGACAGAAAAGTAGAAATGTCTTTTCAGATTACTGTTTTATAATCTTAAATAATTAAAAACAAAATCCAGGTTCTGTCTTGGCAACATTCATTCATTCATTCATTCATTCATTCATGATCAAGACCAACTTACTAACAGTAAACTTTAATAGAACCTTGTTGTTAATGTTACTTAGCAACACACTGTTTAGACATTTATCATGGTTTAACCCAGCCAGCAGCTCAGCCCCACCAGAACCACTTGCTCACTCCGCCCTTGATGGGATGGGGAGACAGTTGGAGGGTTAATAGAGAGAAAACTGATGGGCTGAGATAAGAAGAGTTTAATAATTAAAATAATAATAAATTGTAATAAAAATTGAATGGAAACTAATTTCTGTTGTGGTAATATTTTTATTTTCATTGCACATTAATCATAGGCTGGATTAACCAGCAACCCACTTACAAAGTCTGCCTATGAAGAATGTGGTAATGGCTTTGTGATTGTAATGGTTCCACAGGACACATCTTAATTTTCCTTGAGCCCTTTGTATGCCTCTAAGTAGTGTTCCTTTAGTAAGCCCTATGTCTTCATCTTAGAGCAGAGTGTAATTGATCAAAATACTGGGAGTCGATGGAGTGTAACACAAAAAAGCCCAGGATGTTTTGCCTGACAGGCAAGTACTATTTTTGACATGGTTGCAGTTTCCTCAAAGATGGTGCCTGACTTTTTGGAGGAAAATTCCACCTGATTCAGCACAGACCCTGGAGAAGGGCTGTGGTGTTTTGATTTTTTGAGTTTTTTTCTCCTCACCTTTAGTGCAAACTTCCAGTTTGTTTTGTTTCCTTTGTCTTTGTGCTTATGGAGAGCACAGAGCAGGGCTACTTTTCTGCTGTGAAGTTCTGTAAAAGATGAAAGTTGCTTTATTTTGGTTTTTAACTTACTTCTTTTTTCCCAAACGTGGTGGGGGAGGGGTGGTTGTAACCTGCCTTCTATCAGAGGATATTTTCCTCCAAATTTGTCCAAACTAGGACACATTTATAAGTCTGTTCTTGGAAGAAGTCTCTTTTGGAACTAGCACCTGAACCAAATCCTGTGCTGTCAAAGCCTCAAGGTTTGACTTGGTGGGCATGATGCCTTAGTTCAGTTCCTCTTCCCGTAAGAGTGCCTTGTGCCTGGATCCTGTGCCACCAGGAGCTGTTACTGAGCATTGTTTTCTTCCACCAAAGGCAGATGCCTCTCACCTGAAGATGGTATTTCAGGTGCTGTTGTGGAAGACTTGAGGGCTAGAGGTCACTGGAGGCAGAGGCCAATGAATGGGCCCAGCAGAACCTGTTTGGTCACAACCTGATTATCACTAGAGGGAGCTGGTGGAATTCTTGGGGTACTTCATCTTCTGAGGACTGCCAGAAAGTCCCATGGGCAGGATCTGACCCCAGAGGAGATGGCTGTGTGATGAAATGCTGCTCTGGAATGAACACATCTGTATTTCTGCAGCACTAATTTCCGTGTTTTGGTACACGAATGACACAGTTACTTTTAGCTGTAATTATAGTACAAAAGAATAGAAAAGCCTTAATTCAGGAAATTAGTCTTTCCCCATCCCCCAAGCCAATTGCAGTTCATTAGAATGGCACCATATCTGTTTGACAGTGAGTTTGAAAGACCATGTGAAAACAGCAGCTGCAGTAGAGTGCTGTATCTAGTACCACATGGTAGACACACGTTTTGTAGATTTACAGAGAATACGGTCTCAGTTGTGTTGTTCCGGTATGTTACCTTAAAAAAAGACTAAGACGTAATTAAATCATAATTAGCACTGAATGTTATTTTCTTCTGCTTTTCTCCATTGCTTAGATGAAAAAGGATCTTCTGTAGACTAATTTATTCTTTAATCATGGTTTTTAATTGGTTGTTTTTAATAGTTTTTTGAATATTTTTAATAATGTTTTGGGGTTTTCCTAAAAATTCTGTTCTACTAAAAATACATGCTACCTTTGTATAGCATTTTTGAGGTCTCGATGTACCCCTTGGAGGAACATGACCATGAAATAGTTGGCTTTATGATTGACAGCCATTTTAAGGACCATCTTGTAGCAAAGATTCAGTGCACTGAGTGTATATTGTTAAATGGATTTCAGAATTCCAATTTAAATGATGATAGCAAAGATTGATGGAAGGGTGGGATTGCAGTTTGGGAAATAATCTTTTAAGAGTCTTGTGGTCATGTCTGATTTGCTTTTCTGATTGTGATGTCTGATTCAACTACTACCGATGCTGAAAGATACGAAAGTAAAGACAACATGCTGCAGTATCAGTCATGCTAATGGGAAAGACATGTTAAATTTAAACATTCATTTCCTATCCTGCTGCTATGGAATCAATACCTAGACTGTTCCCAGCCAAGCAGCAGTTGTGGGATTGTTCAGCAAGAATAATTTAAAATATTTAATTGACATGAACTCACTAATGGTTAGTTCCAGAGGCAAGACTGCATGAGCAATGTATGAAGCATATGCTAAGGAAACAAACCAGGCAATGACTTTGTTGCTTTTCAGTTTTCTTTCCTTTTTTTTAGCTTATAGATCTAAAATACATGGTATGATAGAGATAGTCTATATATATTTTTTTTCTGGATTAGAAGTTCACTACCAACAGGATCACTTTATGAGAAGCACAAAGGTAATTAATGACTGACTTTTGCACCACAAGAGTCAAAGACATAATGCTGGTAATTTTTGTTCCTTGTTTTCAGTGTCTGGTTTTTGTGGTTGCTGCAGGGGAGGGGAGACATCGGTGACACACTGCAAGCCAGAAGACCATCTGTCCTTGTGCTGTGTTATGCAGACTTTGTATGCTAAGCTAATGCCAGTTTTCTGATCCATACAGCCATTACAAACACGCAGTGTAGAAGAGAGGATGCTTATAGTGCAGTGATGGTAATGCCTCATACTTGTTTAACTTTTGCAAGAATGTCACACTTTTAGGGATAGACTAGAAATCTAAAATGCAAACCTGTGTGTAAATAGTACAGTCCAAGGGGAACAAACTTTTGTTGGCCATTTTGCAAGGCCATGGTTTCACCCACAGGCTGTTGCAGAAATAGAAAAAGGATTTGTTTGTCCTCTGTCCTACTTTTACCATAATAACATTGTTGGAAGAATTAATGAATGCAGGCTACAGCATGGTTTTTCTATGCCACCAGAAAACAGTGTTTGAAGTGGTTTATTTGATTGTGGCATTGCAAGTCCAGGGTCAGTAATAGTTGTTCTTAAGTAAGGTTTATGGGTTCTTCTTTAAAGAGAGGAATTTCTATACACTCATTTAGTGGTAGCTCTGCCCTGATTGTAAGCTTTTGAGTCTCCAAACTGGTTGGTTAAATGGCAAAACTACTTTTTTTGCATTGTTGCTGACTCCTTCTTAGAGCAGCATTGTTACTAATAAATTAAATGTTCTCTGTATGTGTCAATGTGTGTTGTTACGTAGAAGTGTGAGCACTCACTCCAAGCTGACTTCTCTGGTTCAGATCAGTTTTCTGTCTCAAAGTGGTGGCAGAGATAGCAAGCAAGGACGTGCATGAGTGTTACAGCTGTGTTAGGAGCAATTGCTCTCATGACAACAGGTAGTTGCTTGTGCTCATAAGTAGCTCATTAGTACATCTGAGGAGTTGTGATCTAATTGATAAAAGTAATCTGGAGACTTTCTTCTGTCTGTGGCCAGGAGACCACAAGCACCAAGGACTTCATGATGAGCAGTTTCCTCTTGTGGCTGTCCAGGTTGAGTTTGTCAACCAATGTACACTTGAGAGGTAGTGAGGACAGTTACAGCTGCAGCACAGTGTTTTTGTGGATGATGGCTGGAAAACATGAGTAATGCATCGTTTAGACATTGAGAAATGGATGGCAGCATGGATGGGTCAAAGGGAGTTGGAGTTGTTCTAAGGTCACCAGGAGCTCTGTCTGCACAGCTGGCCAAGAGCCTGCCCTTAGTTTAGCCAACAGGTGACCACACGTTTCCAGTATGTTCCCAGCAATTTTCTGAGCTAGCATTGGCCTCCATGAGCAGCAACCTATTAAACAGTAAAAGACCAAATGAGAACAGCTTACAAGAGAATACAGGTGGGAATTAATAACCTGTGTAAATACATATGTTGCGTTGCCCAGTCTTTCCAAATGAATCGGTGCAGCCCATGCTATTATTTCCTATGCTGTGTCTCACCTGCAGATGCCATACAGTTACCACATCCTGCCAGTGCTTCCGTGAGAGCCACTTTCCTCCACTGAACCTTTTTCTGATGGTGGGTGGGACCAGAAATTCTGCAAAGGAAGGTTACATTGAGACTTTCTGGTAGAAGCTGTAACATAGGGTGTCCAAATGGCAGTGACATTAGTGAAGCCCCCTTGATTCACACCTGACCAGGTGTATCAATGTAAAAAAAATTGTATTTGCTTCAAATACAATGTTTGGTTTCTTTCTTTCTTTTTTTCTTTCTTTCTTTCTTTCTTTACACTGTTTTCAAGGTCATTGGAAGACATTTCTCATATGTCTCTTTCATCTGTGTCTCTTGATCACTATTGTGTTTTTTAGCAAACAGTGGCTAAGGGTGTCTGAAAGTCAGGATAAAACAGTAAGACTGACTATTTGGAATGTTAGAAGAAACTGTTAGGAAGAGACGTTATGTTTTTCAGTAGAGCAACATCTTCCCTCTTTCTGGCATCTTTAAGTCAGGAGATTGCTTATTTGCTTGAAAACACTGATGCAGATGTTTCATCCTATGTCTAATTATAAAGAATAAGAACCTGTTCTGGTGGTAAAAAAAAAAAAAACAACAAACCAACAAACCATTGAGTCTGGGGAAGATTAACAAGGTGAACACTGGGAACTTGGCATAGCCGAGCTATAGAAATCTCATTTCCATTAAGGGAAGCGCAGCCAGAATGTTCTGACAGTGTGCTGGAGGGCAAAGGAAAAAGGGTTCTGTGGCATCCTCTGTGCACAGGAGCCTTAACTTGTACATGTGCAGCGGGTTCAAATGTAGTAACATGCCCAGTGTCCATCTGGGGAGACTGACCTGTTCTTGACAGCATGCTGACTGGTGTGATGGCTCTGGGACTGTCTGCGCAATTCAACACTTACTTTGCAGCCATCCTTCCCCTCTGCCTTGCTTGATTTCCTCTTCAGTAGAGTGACATGGGTGTTTCCAGGATTATCAAAATATATTAGTGGAGTCTCCTTTTTTGTGTGGCACTTTGCTGTTGCAGCTCAGTTTCTTCTGTTGATTATGGTGAATCCTTTTGGGAATCTGGTTCAGGATGGAAGTTCTAGATGTGGTTGTAGTTGGAGTAATTTGTTTTTGTAGGAGAAATATGATACTTCCCACTTTTCCTTGATAAGATTCTATGGTTTTGTGGGGTTTGGGTAGGGTTTTTTTTTACAGTCTTTGATAACTGATCGTCTTTACTGTAGATAAACTTAGGACTTGTCCAAAAATATAGCAAATGTTTCCAATACTCTGTTGAGCTGAAGAAAGTGATTTCTGTTGCTCTTGTGCTGGTTGAGAAGCAAATCCAGAAAACTGGAGAATACTCAACCTTTCAGAGCTTGAATGCTGAGAGCTCTTTTACTAGTTTTGAGTTCTTCCACTTTTTGGCATCAGGAAACATTCGTTTCTTTCTAGCATCTACATTTTGTGACAGAAGCAGGCTGCAAGAGAAGAACCAAAGCGACAGGGACTATTGATGTGGGGGGTTGTTTTATAGAGGGATGGCTGGATCCTTCTATGTGAAAATAGCCTTGCTAATAAACACCTCAGTAATTGGACAAGGCATCCGATTTCATCCAGTTCTCTGGCTTGAAGGGTAAGTGTCCTGCCCTTCATAGCACTGCTCTGCTGACAGACTTTAACCAGCAGAACTGATGATTTGGGGACACAAGCCAGTTGTTGTAATTGTTTATGAACCAGCTACTCCTGCCAGGAGAGGATATGGAAGACTTTGACAATGGTCCTACCTGCTGGACCTTAGAGCATGTTACCAAATTTGCTTCACTGTCCCTTTGATGATCTTGTCCTTCCTGTACCACACTGCTGGAAGTTCTTCTCAGCCAGAGCTGAGGGCTGGACCTATAGTCTAAAGTTAGGCTTTAGCCTAGAGTTTTATTGTATTTAATAACACTGAGTGCTGGATTGCCTTTTAATACATGTTCTTTGTCCATGATAGGCATCAGAGCTACAGAAATCATCCTGTGAGAGAGAAATAGTGTTGTTTCCTGTGGGGCATGGGGAAGCATCTGTGAGGGAGTAAGCAATTATCTCACCTCTCCAAGTGCAAACAGTGTGATTCTCGTATAAAAGACTCAAACCCCAGTTCTGGTTTTGTTTACTCTAGTGTAAACTCAAATGCCTGATAGTACTGGAGCATGTCAGAAGCTGCAGTTTAGGCCCTGCTCTTTCTCACGCTGATGACGATCTTGTGTTTGGCTACTGCTCATCTGTGAGTATATTTCATAGTTTAAAACTCATCATGCCCACAAGGCATTCCAATAATCCACTGCTTCTCACTTTGTCAAATAGTAAAATAGGATTTATGAAGCAAACAGGCACACGAAGTAAAAAAAGCTCAAGATTTCTGTAATCTGAACTTTTGTAACATGATTCTATACAGGAGAGTGATCTGAACTGCTAGTGTATTGTTGGAGGGGTATTGGTTCTAACTGCAGCCTGCAATGCCCATGCAATGCCCCGCATGCTTTATTTTAAATATAGAATTGATTTTAAATATAGGAAGTTCTTGATTATGTAATTTTTTTTTCAATGAAGTATTTAGAAAACCATTATTTAAGTTGTAAATAGAACAGTTTTCAAATATATGGCTGGGGCCAGGGTTTTAAATCCATGTCCCACAGGTGATATGTTGGTGCCGTTGTTGAGATGGGGGAAGAGTATTGGGTGGTGGGTTTTGGGGAAGGAGTGGTTTGGGTTTTTTAGCCCAACAAAATAAAGGAAATTTTCAGTTGAGCGTCCGTCTTCTTCTGCAGAGGAAACTTTCAGGATAATGTTTAGGGTTGTTTTAGTCATTAGAGGTGAAGCACACAATAATGGCCAGCCTATGTTTGTACAATTGGAGGATATTTCTCATAATGAAGGAAGTCTCCAAGGTCAGCAGCTACAATACCCGGAGAAGTTACATCACAAAGCCACAGCTGCACCAGACTGGTCTCTTCCCCTGCTTCACCCCCCCCTTTTTATTTTTTCATACTCTTTCTCAGCGTAAGTGTTGCTCACATCTCTTGCAAGAATACCATGGATTTGACTTGGGCTTGTGTCTGCTGTGTTATTTAGCTATTAAACACACCCTACCCCACCTTCAAAACAAGAAACCTGAATGAGTATTTTTTAAAAAGTTTCATTATAGTCTTCTAATATCCTGTACATTCCCAAACTCCATTTGTCTAGCTTCTGGTTTTGTAATGAGAATTACATTGTACTGTGATGATGGCAGCAGCAGCACCACCTGGATCTAGTCTGGGCCTGTGCATTTTAGTTACCTGCTGTCATGTGATAGCAGTGGGCATGGCAGCTCACACCTCTGTGTTGAGCTGTGTGCGAAGAAAAAGGCTTTGGGCTGTTCTAACAAAATTTGCATAAGGGAAAAGAGAAAAGGCTAGATCTCAATTTTTATAGCTCACTTTGTATCTCCATTTCCGATGGAAATTAATGTTACTGGTACATGAAACACCATTTGGAAATCTTGGATACAATCTGTTTCTTTCTTGGCATTTTTCTTTTTGTGTGTGTTTCTATACATGATATTTAGTGCAAGGACTCTCTTTTATAATCCTGCTTTTTTTACGCAGTTTTGTTCACGAGTGTTTGCTTGGTTTAGCTGTTACCAAACCATTTGGTAATTGACTGTTAATCTAAATTCAGCTCATGTTACAATGGCAAGAACGAGGACACTCCTAAGAAGCCTACCAGTTCATTTTATTTGTTTTCCAGCCTCCTGGTGAGATTTTCTGTTGTTCCATCAACAGGACAGCAAAGTGAGAGGTTGCACTACATAATCCTCATTGCTGTAGAACTTATTCTGTTTATACCCAAAACTCTGACTCAGTGCTGTTGAAGTCAGCCAAGTCTTTTCCTGGCTTCACGTTGTTCTGAATCAGTCTATAAACCTAAAATTCAAAGCTGCTTCTAACAAAGAAAACAAAACATTTTCCCTTCAATTCCTAACAGAACTTTTGTTGTGGTTTAAGCCTGTTGTTCACATCTAATCATATTCACCGGTGATTATTCCAAGCACCATATATTAGTGTGAAATCAGCTAGTATTCAATATTTCCTTCATTGCATTTCATTCATCTACAATTACTGCATTTAAAAAGGGCGGTGGCGTTCTGCCATCCTTGCTCTCTCACTCTGCAATTGGGAATGGTGGTTAGGAAGGGTTGTAAACGTCATCCAGGTAGCTAGGTAACCCCTGGTATTTAAGGAGGTGAGAATAAACACTGATCTTCTTTTAGGTGTGGACAGGTGTGAGATAGGTTGGATCAGACAAGTTGAAGGAGGATTTTTAAAGCTGAGAATATGTGTTTTGGAAGATGTGCTAGATGTGTTGGTTATAAGTTGCTCATCCTTGCCCTCCTCTGCATTGTGGCCAACACTTTACTTTATTTTCCCAATGGCGAAACAAGATTTGCTTCAGAGCGTCACCTCAGCAAATACGTGGAGTGCCTTCATGGCATTCTAGGTGGAGGCTTTCTGGTAAGTAATAACCTAGTGTCTTCTTTCAAGTTTATTTTGGAGGTACTTGGTACTACTCTTTCTCTACTGGTTACCTGAATTTATTCATCAAATATCTTGTCAACCAGAGTCTCTGGAGTTGTATAAAAAAAGAGCTATATTATCCCATACCTATTATTAGTTACTATTGGTTATCTTATCTGCAACATTATGTCACTTTAAAGCTGAAAAATCATAGGGTCTAGGGCACAGAATCCAAATGCAGAAGTGAAACCAAGCATCTCAGCAGATAACAGTTTGCATAAAGGGTTAAACCTTAAGTTTGTTATATTATGGAGCCATTCTCCTTTTGAATGTCCCTAACTAATGAGCATTTAGATACAATTCCTTAATTTCTATTATCTGACACGTTGACAGTTATTTCTCTGCCTAAGCTATTTATTCAGAGGAGTTGAGTGGTAGTTGTCAAAGCTTTACATTTGAATAACAGGATGCAAGGATTGAGTGTGTTCATTATAGGGTATCATTAATCTGAAGCTCTTATTTTCTACCTTTTCAGTTTTGTGGACCACACTGTAGCATATGTAAGACCCCTAACTCCAGGCTTCCTTTTCCATCTGCTTTTGGAAGTCTTCTTAGAAATAGGTTATAGGTCCCTTCCAATTCTTAGCACTCCATGATTCTATGATCTCAAGGTGTCCACAAATCACAAATTGAAAAAAATTGCATGCTAAGGTGCTTTGTGCAGTGAGAGATGCTTATAGCTGTGTTACAGCCCCATTGGGACCTAGAGTGGGGTTTGCAAAGACTAGGCTTTACACACAGAATAATACAAGTGAAATCAATGGAACTTCTCCTGCAGCGCACTTGTACAACCTCTTCTGGACCTGAAGCATTGGGACTCAGCAATGGGTTTGAGTAAGGGCTGACAAGTATGTGTCTGTTCAACAGTATAGTTCTTATTCTAGTTTCTTCTTAAGTGAGTCTGTGGAGTTTGCAAATAACTCTCTCCCCTTTCTTTATGGTTTTCTAGGGTACTCTTGGGTGTAGAGTCTTTATAAGTGGACACTGTTAAGTGTTATTATTGCTGGTGGGAGGATCCTCTTTTTAATCAGCTCCATTCATTCTTGCTTTTATGCTAAAAGCTCTGGAGTATGGAGGTTTTATGTTTCTCATGGATAGCTTCTGCTTTGTTACCTTGCATTTCTGTCACTGGAAACTGGTTGTGAAATCTTGGAAAAAAGTAGATGTCTGTAATGAGATGTCTGTCTGAATTGAGCAAAATTTTACTAGATTTTCTACTCTAGTCAGACTGGTTTGTCACACAGGCAATGATGATTGCTCTTAAGCAACTAGTATATTGGCAGTAGCTGTTTTGCAAAAAAAGTTATTTTGTAGTCCTCATTGGAATAAAGTCAATGCCTTTTTCTGCAAAGCATTTTATTTTTACTATACAGCCTTTAATGTGAACAAAAACTTTTAAAGCTGAAATACTTGAAATGTAGCAGTACCTCAACTGTCTCTTTCTGTGCTTAAGTGCTGTGCATACACAAAGTGGCAATGGAAATATACCTGTTCTGGTGTTGGTGATGTCAGTAGCGAGATGCCTACTGTGCTAAATAGGAGTAAAGCTGAATCACCTGTACAGGCTGACTGCCAAGAAGCAGCATAAATGAATGCAACTCAAAGACTGCATTTTATCTGCCCTCTCTGTGCAACCAAAAGGAGTAGTGTGATTTGTTTGCTCCATATCCAGGTACTCATTCCAGCTGCAGTGTTCATTGGGCTTCACAATGATGACTGTGGGTGCTTTGACCATGAGGGCTGTGGAAAGAGCTGTGCGGTAAGTGATCCCGTATATCCCAGTCCCAGGTAATCCCAAAGACAAGGTGATGGCTGTGCTGACAGTTCATGTTTATCTCTGCTGTGCAGATGCTGTCCTCAGTTCTGGCAGCCTTTGTTGGGATTCTTGGCTCTGGATACTGTATAATCATTTCAGCACTGGGCTTGTCTCAAGGACCATATTGTTTTACCCACCTAGAGAGAAACTGGATCTATCCTTTCACTGACTCCTCTGGAGGGTAAGTTGTCTGTTCACGAGGATGTCGTATCTGCCCCATGTATACATGGGCTTTATTCCAGTACCTTTCAGCAATGTCCAATAACCATATACCAAGATCCGTTCATAACTTTATCCTTCCCACTTACTAAGAACTTAACAAATGGCATCAGATACCCTCACTGCTACAGTGTAAAACCAAAGAAATAGAAATATAGATAGGTAATTAAATCTATACATCATATACTATTCATATCCATGAACGTCTCTAACAAAGTATAAAGTTTTAGGACTTTGAAGGATTTACAAACTAGGAATAGTGGTTGTTAGGAAATTTGTCTTATCATTTGTGTAAGAATCTGTTTTGTCAGGCTTGCTTCTGAAGCTGCTTTGCACCAGCATAAAGTGGCACAATACCCACAGTAGTGACAATGGCGTAGAACCTCTTAAATGAAACTTGAGAAGGTTTAAAAGGATCTTTGTACACTGCAGGGCAGAGAGGGCAAGAAGCTCCTAATCATCCTTACGGTTCTCCTGCAAAAAAAGTCTCAGTGTGCTATTCCCCATTAATGCACATAAATCCTGATGTGGTTTATATCACAGCATGCTTTTAAAGTGTCTGTGTGTTTGGCAACCTCAAGGCTGTATCTAGCAACAGCTTATGGCTGATGCCAGACTAGAGGCAGTTGGAGTGCTAAGAAGCCACATAAAGCTCTTTGAATTAGAGTTTGAATTTTGTATTTCACCTGTATCTCTCCCAAGAGGGGTCATTCCTCCTTCTCCTGCCTCCTGACCATGACTGAGTGTAGAAGAACTAGGTTAAGTCCTTGCTGAAGGCAAGTGCTGGTGTTCTCAAGATGTTCTCAATGCCTTCAATATTGCAGTACCCCTCCAAATTTCTTCTGTTTGGCTCATCCAAGTAAGCATGTGAGGGCCCAAAGACAGCAGCACAGGAGAGTGACCCATTTGCCTCAGATCAGTGACTGCTATCTTTGGAAAAAAGACCCAGTCCTAAAAAGCTCTGTGATTGTTTTGAGGGAAACCTTTGCTCTTTCAGCTTTCTTGAGTTTGTGCCTCACTTTAATCAGCAATAGGAAATTCTGCCATTATAGCTTAGATTATTTTTTTAAAAGAAATTAAGATTTAGCAAAAATGTGTGGTTGATATTTCAACATGTTCCTAAACCAAACCAGCCTTGCATGGAGTAAACCATTGCTTTTTCTATTCCATTAGGAATCTATTCCTAAGGGAACCTAGCCTATTAGGACTCTGTAGAGTGAATATCTGCGATGCAGTTGCAGACTAGACATAATTTGGTTCTAGTATGTGGCAAGTATCTCACGTATCCCATTCTGACACAATGTCATATGCTTTTAATTGCTGTGTGCAGGTACTTGTTTGAGTATAACAAGTGGTCTGAATGTCAGGAACCTCAAAATATCGTGCAGTGGAATGTCACCCTCTTTTCCATCCTCCTTGTTTTGGGAGGAATAGAATTCATTCTGTGCTTCATACAGATAATCAATGGCATTCTTGGAGGACTGTGTGGGTTGTGCTGCAGTCATGAGGAGGTAAGTAATTTGTAGATATACCCATGCTTCTCAGATCAACATGGAACTTGTTACTTATGCTCCTGTGGAGCCTTACTCAGCAGTTACTTTTTAGGTATTCTTAAGCAACAATTCCCTGTACAGCTGTTTCTATAGCCCTGTTGTGATCAGAATTTTCATGTAGTGTTTGATCACATGCTTTCAGCTGATTCCTCAGCTGTCACAGTGACGTTAATCTGCATAAGAGCTAGGAGCTAGAGGGCTTTTTTCTGTCCAAGGACACATGTGATCATCAGCACTGTATAGGTGATAAAACTGAGATACAGATCTCCTGGTGGTTGTGGTCTTTGCCTAAACTGTTGTTGCATAGTGTGGTGCTTGTTCTAACTATATTGTGTTAGCCTTGTGTTTTGTCCACAGCAGCTCATAAGCTACTGACAGTATGCTGCATGTAATGAGAACTACAGCATCCTGGCCTTGTTTAGTAAAAGTAAGATAAGAGAAGGAACTAAGTTGCACATAGCTAACAAAATCTGCAGGCAGATCTGGAGGGTTTTTGAAAGTGGATATTTTTT
>VZTI01002702.1:1156092-1224038 GCA_013397865.1 Struthidea cinerea
TTTTGAGTGAGTGAGGAAAGCAAATTTTCTCCAAATTTCTTTAAAGCCTTGTTAAATAGTTTGGACATATTCCAAAATCAGTATCAGAGTGCTAGTGTTGGAATCACCATGGCTTAAAGTATGAACCAGATATAATTTATATTGCACACTGTAGGTAAGCATGTGTTTCACCTTTTTAATTGACGTAGTTGAGTGCTGGGGATCTTTCAAAGCTATTACTGTTTTCTTCCTCCTGTCTTCCTGGCTCTCACTGCAGTATAGAAGAGCTATGCTATGGTTTTCTAAATGTGGTCAGGTTAATTTTTGCATTTTTAGTTGGATACAATATTAGCATTCTTTCCATTAATATGTTTCTTTCTTGTTGTTCCCCCCTGCAGACATATGTTTGCTAGAAACCTGACAATGCATTGACATCGGTGCATGTGTGTGCTGTAATGAAAATACTGTGGATTTTTTTTTAAACATTCCATGCGTACTGAAATACACATTGTTGTCAAGCTGTGCTGTTGCCATGAATTTACCTGACTTGGGGCCAGCCTTTGTTGTTGGAGTCATATGCAGGTTTTCCACTAACCTGCCTAAACCTAAATGCAAAATGTATCCTGAATTTCTTTGGTTCATTTCATCTTGGTACAGGCAGCAGCCTGGACACCTGTCACTAAAGTGGCTTTATTTATTTTTCTCTTTCTACTGACACAACAGCTGTACTTTGTCCTGCTTTCCCAATAAAGTTGCTCTTTCATTCTGATCTTGGAATGAACACAAACCAAATCTAGTCTGGCCTGGATAAAAATGAATACTGGGTTTTGGTCAGCTGGACCAAAACCAGAGCAGCAGTAAAATGTGGATGATTAAGGGCTTTTCAGGATTTTTCTGAACTTCCCCTGTATTTCACAAATAAAGATTTGTATTAAAAATACCCAGCAGGTGTCAGTGATTCCTTCCCTGCCCATGCTGAAACACTGCTTGCCTGGTCTTGGAGTAAAGGGCAGTGGTGGCATGAGAACATGGATTTAATGCAGTCAGGTTATAACCTGTTTTTCCTCTCCAGCAGGCTCTGCTAGAGTGGGAACTGCTTCCTTGCTTGGTTTGGCTCATTTACTGAAACAATGAACAATTATTCATCAATAAGGGTTCAACAACAGACACAACTGCACACGTGGAGTCTTAGTCCTGGGTCAGGGCTGGCAGTTCCCAACTGATGGCCAGCCCAGGGAGCTGAGGGGGTCCCTGCACAGCTGAGCCCAGCTCTGAGCCCCTCCTGCCCTCCCAAGGGGGATCATCTCCTGATTGCTCCATTACAGGCCTGAGATAAAACAAGATGTGCACATGACTCCTGTTTTTTACCTCACTCAGCAGACCCTCAGGCCTCACAGCGTTCAAGGAATACAGTCCAAATTCAGGTCAGTGAAGACAGATTAATCTGAAATACCTGTCTTCACCAGTTATCAGCCTGAAGGCATTATTGTTAGGTCCTGCGCAAGAGCATCTGAAGTGTAGATTGTAGCACGTTAGAGTTTCATCACAAGTACATCTGAATAATGAATGTGCTTCCAACAGCATTGCTGGCAAAGTCAGCATGGCAGCATTGCTGCAGGAAATGGCATTTTTCAAGTGAAAACCAAAATGTGACGTGCTCTTTATTTCAAAGAAATGAGGCTCAGTTTTGGAATTTAGCTGTTCATATTGTCTTTGAAAATAAGCAAGTTAGTTTCTATTCATAGGAGAAAAAGAATTTCCCATGGGTGTCAGTGCATCCTTAGGCTATTTGTAACTAGGAGGGTGATCTTTAAAGGTAGCCAGAAACTTCAGGTGTATCTCAGTCAAGTCTGCCCTATACAAATAAATACCTGAAAAAAAATAAGTTAACTTTGAAAACAGAATTGTCCACATATATCTACACCAGAAAAAGAATACTCAGATGAAAAGAGTTTGTGTTTAGAATCTCAGGATACCTGAATTTTGCAATAGTATTTATTCATACCTAAATACGTAGAAGTAGTTGAGGGACTTTAATGCCATTTAATGCCATTTCTTTGTAGTGTCTACCCCTGTCCTGTCCTACTATGGGAGGGAGGAAGGAGAATATGTGCATGCACATGTGCATACACACAAAATTCCTTGCAGCTGTGTGGTATGGTGTCTTTGTGTGTGAAGATACACTGTTTGAAAAAAGTATCTGCAAGTTTAAAGTGGGTGTGGAAGGAGAGAAAGTGGAAAAGAGAGTCCTCAATGGAATAATGTATAATTACCATGCAACTTAAAGATTTTTGCCTTTATTCTTGCATAATAGTTATTTGTTTTTCTGGTACACACAATTCATTAAAGAACTGAAACAATTTTAGAAATTCCAATACACAGAGTGATTAGGCTAGAGTTTAGACTTGAAACTTCAGCACAAATGCATGTAGCACTAATAGGTCCCTGTAGGACCAATGCACATCATTCCTGCTAACTATTTATATTGTTGTGTAAAAAATGGCCAGCTGGATTCCTTTGTTGCCTGGTGCATAAGACAGTATTTTGAGAGGTTTATCAGTTACATTTTGGAGAAGTGATTGGTTTAGGTTGTATTCATTTCAGCTGGCAGAGAAGTCACTCATACAGAGTAAACTTGACCTTTCGGTAACAGGCTTGGCATCAATTCATGAATAATGATAGCAGTGGAAAAGCAGTGCTTGCGACACTTGGCAAGATGTTTGAGAAACTGGCTTACCGGTTTGCTTAATTCTTAGTATAAAATAGTTGTTTCCTGTTCCAGTGGCATCATGTGCCAGGAAAATAACCACACTGTGATTTGGTATTTGCAGAGCTCAGTTTAAAAACAAGGTCGTGAAGCAGACTGCTGTACTACTGCAGAACAAATGCTGCTTCAGTCATCACTTTCCTAGTTAGCTTCTTCTAATCAGAACAGGTTATAATGGAAATAGCAGCAAATTTGATTATAAAATAAGATGCTTGCTACTAATTTTGGCCTTTGCTTTTAAGAAAATATTTCAACCAATTATATGATCTTTGAGTTTTGTACTAAAAAATCAGTCATGAGGATTGGATGTGTGTGATTTTAATGCAGCTGTTTTCTCTGCTCCCTACGGCTTAGTGTTGATGACATGAGTTCTGTCTCTGCCTATGAGTCTGGAAAGGCAGGCTTGCTACTAATTCCAGTTAGAGGGAGACCTGAAAAAAAGTGTCCATAGTTATGAGAAAGTGAAACAGGAAATATGTGAAGATCAAGAATGAGGACTTCAAAATGAAACCTCCTAGAAAAAGAGGAGAGTCACAGCAGAAGGAAATGGGCATGGTGGTACTCACACTCATTTCCTTGTGTGACCTCATGTTAAGCAATAGTATGGAATTAGTTACAACATGCAGTCCAAATAGCTTTTATGAGAGGATGAGAGAAGCCTCATGTGTGAAGAGCCTGAAACAGCTCATGAGGAAACATAAGAAAAATATGTTGTGATGTCATTGCCTTTAAAATCAGCCTTCCTGCTTTTGATAGAGCCCCATTGTTGTTTTTTTTTCTCTGACTACAGCTTTCCTATTGAGTAAAGCTTAAGCTCATTCTTGAATTACTTTTCTGAAGACTCACGGGGGCGTAGACTGAAGGCTTGGGTTGCACTGCAAGTGTTCAAACTGCCCTGGCTCTCTGTTACTGGGATAGTGTTTAGATGCTCAGGGGTTGGGGAATGATGACATGTGACAATGGGAAAGCTGTCTGACTTTGGCTTTGCACAGTGCAAACAGCAGGCACTTCAAAAAAACAGCCAGACCTTTTGTCCTGCGCAAGAAGTCACGTGTACATAAATCAGGTCTGTAGCTGTGCAAGCTCAGCTGTAAGCACAGAATGAAACAATTGGAGAAATAACAGGATTTAATTTGCAAGACAGTGGAGCCACATAGTGCTGTGGGAAAGAGTAATTGATTAAAAGTGTGAAAGTAAATCTGCCTTGCAGTTTCTGACCAGTGTTATTTGGGCTTCTATACTCTCTGCAAGATAGCCCAGACTCAGCCTGCTGTTGCAAGTCAGCAACATTTTGGTTCCCCCTCAGGGTTCTGTAAATAAATCTCTGTAGTATGAGGCAAAGTGTGGCCTTCTGTATAGACACAGGGCATATTCATCATCTTACAGCCCGCTTCCTCATGCTGCAGTAAGGTTGAAAAACCTTGCTTCTGTCACAAACTGTGTTGCAGTTCATGTCATGGGGAGGAGGACATTTTTGAGCAGTCACTAGGAAATGAGAGCTTTGAAGTTCCTTCCTGAGTCTGACCCCTAGACATATTTCATTTGGAACATCACAAAGGAGGATCTTTTAGAAGGGAAATGGCTACTTACAGACGTGCTTAACACAGGACAGTGAGTTTACACAGTGATATTCATCTGTTGTTCTGCTAACTGTTAAGCACTTCTGTCCCTGGAATCACACCGCAGTCACTGGTTCCTGTGAATATGAAATGACTGAATCAAGCTGGGGAGGTCAAAACACTTCTTATACTGAAAGTCTTGTAAAATTTTGTTAGCTTAGAAGAACAAAACTTCCAGAGTTCTTGAGAGATGGCTTTGGAGACATGTGGAAGCTGTTTAAGTTGCCTGCTGATACCTCTTGCGCTTTGGAGTATTGTTGTGAACATCCTCCTGTACTTTCCAAATGGGAAAGCTCTGCATGCTGCCAGTTACCAGCTCCCCAACTATGAGTGGTATTTTGAAGGGATCTGTTTCTCAGGTGTGATGGTAAGTGCTCAGTCTATGGATTTTTAATTGTGTTCTACAGCAAAGAATATTGGATCACATTTCAGCAATGTAATTGCTTTTAAAAAAAGCATATGGATTACTTCAACAAAACCACTGCAGGCAGAAAAACTCAATCAAACTGAAAATAGTTAGTATACTGAATGACAAGTTATGTATGCTGTTAAGTGCAAGTGATTTTGCAGGGTGGGTTGGGTTTTTTTTCTGTTTTTTTGTTTATATGTAATCTATGCTTGTATTGTGGAGGCAAACGCTACGCTGATTTAATCACCTGTGGAGGTTGAATTAGAGCTCTTTTACCCAAATCAAACAAAAAGAGCTTCTCATAATTGTTCAGATGTTTTTAAGAGCTGTATGCAGTCCAGAATTTAGAAGACTGAATACAGTTCACAATGCTGACGGTACTACTGTTGTCAGGCTAAATATAGAGAATAATCTCACTGTGATTAGCATTGTAGGATTTTCCCTGTTACATTTATAATATGCATCTGCAGTAATAAACTACCATGGAGTTGCCCACTGTTCATGCTATTCACTATACTCATAAAGAGCCTCAGGAACAGAAAGTGGTTATGTGATCAAAGGGCATTGCACACAATCAGTGCTTAAAGAGGGTTTATCTGCGTAAGTGAGGTTTTTTAATGAAGGTGCTGAGCTGTTATTAAAATATTAGACATTCTTTTAAGATCATGTATTCTCCTTAAAGCAGAAGAAAAACCTTGTGTTCTAGCAGAAGAAGAAACTACCAGGCAGAGGAGTCAAACAGAAAAACAGTTGCAAATGTATGAAAAAGTTAACTGCAACAGTGATACTGATATTTTGAAGCATTTTTAGCCTTAAAATTATTACCAATTTATTTAAAATGCAAGTATCATTCTGTTACAAACCGGTCAGCAGCAGGTGAGAGGATAGTGTTGTGATTCAGGGGTACTGTCTTCTCATACTTTCCTTTTCAAACCTGTGCCTCTCTGAATGGCAGTTTGTGGTTCTGGAGCCCAGGTCCTATTTATCAGAATGATTCTAGGATCCGTCTTAAATAATTCAATAGTCTGAAAAAATCAGTATGGATACTTGACAAACAAAGTCCAGGTGAACTTAATGAAAAGTTTGCATCACTGACGTTTTCTAGCGTAAGTGTTGGTAAGGAAGGCAGTACCCTGATTTGTGTGCCTGTGTCAGCAAGAAGGTGTTGAACTGATGTGTTTGTATCAATAAAATATCCTTCTTTTCACTGGTTATTGATTCTTTCACTTGTGAACTTGGTTTTATTATTTCAGCTTCACTGGTGTAGCTGTGCCCCAAGCTTGTAGCACTTTACTGTGATGGGAGGTGCTGTACTCCTGTCTTTCAAGTACAAGACACAAGTACAGCAACAGCCTACTAAAACCAGTCAAGTTCCATGTGTGCCTTGAGTAATTGTGCTGTCCTACAGATCAGCTTTAAAATATCAAGACAGCAGAAGACATGCAGTCCCTGCCTTCTACAGGTGAAAGAGACTTTGGTTTAGTATCTGCAGTCATCTCACTGACCTTATGATGTCCCCTTACAGATCCTTCTTTTGGCAGTAATTCTAATAACACTGGAGTGTAGTGTGTTCTATCGGTGCTGCCAGAGTGAGAGCTGTAACAAAACTTATAGGGTGAGTCTGTGTTTTATTTCTGTGCTTCTCCTTAGCACTTGTTTCAAATCCTTCCTGCTCTTGTTTTTCCAGCACATCCTGCTGCCCTCTCCACTGCTCTGTTTTCACTTCCTTTCACAGAGGACTCTAAATTGGGTTGCAAAGTCACACAAAATGTAGCTTCTTTCTTCTGAAGCATAAGCAGGATGAAAGAAAATTAGACACACACTTTCCCCAAATCCTTGTAAAATAAAATAAGAACATAGAATGAAGCACACCAGCTAAACAGCTTCATCCCTTTGCCTGTATTATTTGAAAGTTTTTTTTTTCAGAAATGACTCAATAAACACTATCTGGGATGAAGACATATTTAATATATTATTGTGTTCCTCTGGTATTTTGGGAAACAACTTTACAAAAATGCAAGTTTAAAAACCCCATCCAAATAATACATAACTTAGACTTGTAGAACTGTCTTAAACTCTGTCTTAATCTTTATTTTGTATGTGTATTCTTACTATTCCTTACCTGCTATTTTTTCTTTCTGAATTTTGAAGGCTGGGAAAACCAAATTCAGCCCCAAGGATGTAGCTAGGCAGTCTGAATGACCATATTTGCTGTTGACACTATCCCCCACAGTAATATTTCTCTCTCTCTTTACTTCAGAGTTTTATTTCAATTGTGCTAGTCCTGCTTGGAATTGCTTTCTCGGGATACAGTTGCATCATTTTTACCCTGCATTTGATTCAAGGCCCTTTCTGCAATTCATCAAGTGGATGGAATTATATTTTCAAAGACACTGCTGGGGGGTAAGAAACATTGGTGTAACTCTTCTGGAAGAAATTGTTCATCAAATCAGTAGTTAGAAATATTCTTCTTACTACAGTCTGGTATTTCTCTAATAGGTACCTCACAGATTACTCTACCTGGTCGAAGTGCACAGAACCTGCTAACATAGTGGAGTGGAACATCATTTTGCTCTCAATTTTGATAGCTCTCAGCGCACTGCAGTTGATCATCTGCATTCTCAAAGTAGCTGCTGAGTTGAAGCGAACACTCTGTGGGACCTATTCAGTTTTTGTCCAGGTAACAAAACATCTGAGGTTAATTTCTTCAGCATCTCCATGTAACTGTAGCTTCAGCAATTTCTCTCAATTGGGGACCTACCGTTTTGGTTTATGCATTCTCTGTGCTGCTGCATATTTTTTCCAGAGAATATGTACTGGTAATACATTTGTTGATTTTGATTAATCCACTAATTTCTTGTGGTATACAGAGATTGGTGGCTGCTCACTCTGACCTTTAAGTCTAGGACTGAGAAGAAAAAAAAGGGGTTACTCCTACGTCAGCAGCGGTTGCTGAGCACCTTTCTTCTAACATTCAATTTACAGACATTCCTACTAATGTGTGGCTTTCACAGCAATGATGAGAGAGATTAGCACTTTGGTTTTTGTTTGTAGGCTGGGATTCTCTGAAAATGGCAAGGAAATCATTGCTGCTTCTCCCCCACCTCCAGAAAAAGAGAGAGAGATGGCCTCTCCGTGATCCATAGTGGGAGATTGGAGTGCTACAAAGAAAAATGAAACCCTTATCTTAAATCCCTGTCTGTTAAGCTTCTCTAATTTGGATGAAGTACATTTGAACTGTCTGACATCTACATTTTTCCTCACCTGTCCTGTTGCTCCTGGCAGGGTCAGTTCATTTTCTTACCCTCCAACTTGTTGTGACAATAGGGATGTTTGAATACAATGGAAGTGCTTTTGTATTGAAATCACCTCATTTTTTTTTAATAAACTGATGTAGAACTGCTTTTGTACTCCCTTGTCATTGCTTAGACCGTATGACTATTTGTTGTTCCAAAAGGGCCTATGCTATGCTCATTGGTACATGTTAATATCTGCACTGGGTTTCTTTTCACTTTATACTTAGAGGCAAACTTTTTTCTTTTAGTCAAGTGTGATGTGACTTGAGGGAACATATGAGGGAACCTTGTGAGCACCCAATGCTAGCTTATTAATATTCTTCCAGGTATCCTGAGCATGCTACAATGGAAGGCTAACATTCTTGACAATAATGATCAGATGAAAAAGAATAATCTCTTTTAAATTAGCAGCTAAAAGGTATTTTTACTTTCTCAGAGAATTATTATTTTCCTCCCAGTGAAAATTCAGGGATCCACAATGAAGTGGACATCTGGCCCATTTGCAGTTGCACGGGCAGCATTTGGCTGTATTTAGCACTCTGGTTTTTAGACAATGAACACCCAGAGGAAAGAGAAATATGTACTTCGGACTTGTAGTAATGCATGTATCCCTATTACATCAGAACTAGTGGGATTCAGGTACACTGTCATCAAATATTAAACACTGTTAGAAATGCAAACCATACAATAAGTGTCAGCTTTGGTTAAGTTATTTAGAAAAAATAGAATATATCAGTCATTTAATTCTGTTTCAAGACAATATTGAGATTTTGCCTTCATATTCTTTTATCAGATTGTTTTGAATAGCTGATTTCTTCCTGTAGGGTTTCAAGAATGCATCTAAAATTTTAATTGCTTAGTTTCTTTTAAGTTGCAAGACATCGTAAAGTAATTAATGATATTTAAGAATGGGGCTAGTCTTTTGGGAGATGGTTCAAGGTGGCATGGATGATCAGAGGTGCATGATACAAAGGCATGATTATAAAATGAGGACTGTGTCACTGCACACTTGTTTTTCTCTAGGCTTAAATATGTGACATATCATTTATCTTAAATGATAATCCTACATTTTAATGGATTTGTGGATATTGTTTGTGGACAGAAGAAAAAGAAAGAAAAATCAACCTGTACTCCTACCAAACATCTCAGAGAATCTTGCTGATTTCTTGCCTGCAAACTCTGGATCTGTCTTTAATTTATCATTTTTTGTGTGATCGTGTCTGGTGAATTTCCATTTCCACTCTATCAGAGACATCTCTTATTTTTGGGGTTTAGATTAAATAAGGAGACATGTAATGTAGTTCTTGTTGAACTTCTTGATCCTGCAACCCTCTTTACCCATAATCCAGAATCTAGCATCTCCATTACCATAGCCGGATTCAACTGCGACTTGGTGGTTCAGCTTTTAAAGGGGCAGTTTATTAATTTGAAATTGGTGGTAAGAATACTAAAGGCTAACAGTGGGTTGTATTTCCAAATTTAACAGCCAGTTTCATGCAGGGCTTTTGGATGTAAGGCAAAGTTAACCTTGGTCCAATCAATTTAAGTCCTGATTATCCTGATTAAGTCCTAAATATTTTGTGTCTAACAATAGGTGCTATGAGCTGTGCCTGGTAGCAGAACCAAGATTCCTGTAAAGAATATTAATTAACTGGCTTGAAATCTAGACATAACCAATGATCCCGATGGTGGTGTTTGAAGCAACATGACCATCCAGCTGCAGAACACAGACCTCACCCACCAGCAACAGGGAGAAGTGGCCCTTGGGGCCAGGACAAGGTTTGCACCATGCTGGAATATGAGAAACCCTTTTTTGCACAAGAGTTCCTGGACAAGAAATGCACGTCCTGCCTGCTGAAATCCCCACATAAAACACCCCAGGCACAACAGGAAGAAAGCTGCTGATTTGAGTTTATAAACTCCTGGCAGGGAGGAGTTAGTGCTGAATCTGCAGTAAGAGTTCCAGCATTATTTGTCCCCCACAGCCAGTGCGTTTTGCCAGAGTATTAGGATTCTGTGTCTGGAACAGTAATGCCATTCATTTAAAAAACTGCAGCTGGAAATCACTGTAGACACTCGGTTTTGTAGTAAAATACTGTCAGCCCCATCCATACCTTTGTATTTTAGAGTGTATTAATCCTTGTGTAGGTAAAAGTGACTCTTGCTAAATTACAATTTCCTGATTGTTCCTGTTATGAATAGAGGAGTTTTCCACATGGAGCGGCAGAGGACAAATGAAGCTGCACCAGCTCTTTAAAGGGTGTTTAACTGCAGAGGTCTGCAGGCAGCCAGAGCAGCAGCATGGGCAGCAGGCAATAGATACACATCATTCAAATCCGGGCATTGTGAAATGGTGGGGGTTCAATTCTGCCTCACTGCGTGATCTTATTGAGACCTTTTGTCAGAATATTCAGTTTGGGAGTTTGTTTATTCTTTTCTTTCAAGGAAAATTGTTGAAGCAAAAGATCAGCTTTATCTTTTCAATGCAGTTTTGGGGATTTTAAAAACAGTCAGGGCATTTCAGCATCCTCAATATGAGAAATGAGGTACTATGGTTTAAAACAATAAAAGGATATTCATGACACCAAACTGCAGACTCATAATTTAACCAATTAAATAGGGTCTTTTTATTTAGGTCCTGAGAGAAATTCCTGCTTTTCAGACACCTTCAGAAGATAATACAGACTTGAGAAGCTGAGGTATTTTGGTCAGTTCTTTGAGTTCCATAAGAAAAAGGTAAGAGGAGAGTGCTTAGGCATACAGAAAATCTGAAAGTTTGGGGGAGGCACGATTAAAAGTGGGAATGGAAAAATATTGCCTGTCAGAAATTTTTGTTATATTTTTACATAAGAACAACATGCAGTTATTTTGCAAATTGAGTAATTTAGAGGATTCAGGGGTCTAAGGCAAAGTAAAATTCATACTTTTACCCTCAAATAAATGTGGAGATTTCAAGGGTATTGCTCATGTGGTTTTTCTCTTTCTCAATCAAATGGAAATCTGAACAAAAATAAACCAAATAGCCTATATGTGCACTAACAACTTATTTATTAAGGACTGTATTAAGGAATGACTTTGGATTTAAGTATTATAACAGAAGGTAAATGTTTTCTCATTTTTACCTCACTTAATTTACAAATGGGGCATATGCAACCTTCTGATCTTTCCACTGCACTACTGATCTTCATCCATGGCAAAGGAAAAAAAATCCCTACAGAAAAAATTTTGAACATTTGACATCAACCTGTGAAACTCCAGAATTTCATCATAGATTTGGTCAGATTTCAAAATCTCGGCTTTGGCTTACTCATTTAGAGAGAAGTAGAGGCCTCCATTTAATTCAGATGTGTAGACAGTTCCAGAAAGTGAGATCATGAAATTCAATAGTCTGACTGTGCCTGATAGGAATAGTGATTAAAATTGGTGAATTATCATATACCATAGTCCTGGTGAATAAGACTTAGATTTTTATGTCATTAAAGGGAAACTGCTATATTTTAGTTATGTTCTGAATCTTAGTCTTCTATCCAAAATAATCATAATTTTTGCGACCAGTATTAAAATAGCTGCCAAGGAGATGGTGCTTTTTACAGATAATTTTAAGTTGCCATACAATGGAAAATTGTAATTGTAATTTAGAATGAGTGTGACTGTGTCAGTGCTCAGAGCACAGATGACATTTTTTAGGAATTCCCAAGTGACCGAAAATGCATATTTTTTAATAGAAGTTTGCACGTGGCTTTGTATGCCTAAAGCTTCAGACACAACCATGTTGGAATGGATATATACTCAAAAAAAGTGCCATTGCAAACTTTAGTTAGGTGGTTTTTTAAGCATTCCGTGTTTAAGGTCCAATTTTATTCCTATTTTTCAGTGAGACTGATACAAAATGTTTACAGAACTTGAATAAAGCAAAAGAAGCCTTTGGCACTGGGTAGTACATTTGGATAATGGTAACAGTTAAGATTATCTGGATCTTACGTTTTTAATCATTGAAGAATGTGGCTTATCCTGTCTGGCAACAGATTAGGGGGAAGATAACATAGGGGGGTCTTTTTGTGGAATTTCTGAGCCTCATTTCAGCAGTTTCCTAAAACTGCTTGGAAAGGGGATGAAAACCTCCCCACTCCCACCTATGAATAGCTGGGCCTTTCCATCCCTAGAAATATGTGCCACGCTTTGTGCTAAAATTACATTTCCAAGGGAACTGTGGTGGGTAGCAGAGCTAACCCAAGCATGCACTGGTGGGCACGCTGGTCCCGGTGACCTCAGTCCTCCCTTTTCTGCTTGTGCCACACCCGTTTGGTAGTATGAAGGCAGGAGCATGCACAACTTGGCCTCCTTTTGTCAATGCAGAGCAGATACACAGAGAAAAAGTGTCATTTAAAACTTTTCGCAGTGTGTTTGAGAAATTGTGTTCTTGTGCCACGTATCATAGGGATTATTTTCTCAGTAGCATACAAGCTGTAGAGAGAGTGATGAAGATAGTGAAGAATGTAATTAAGCTTAAGTCTGTAAATCCATTTGAATCTGCTTTCAATTCAGTGACAAGCTTTACACTCTATGACAGTCTGAATGCTAATTTGTGTGATTGTAGGTTGGCAGAAATAGAAAAAATGTCTTTGATTTTCTGAACTGACGAGGTTACCAGAATCTTTTGTTTGCTCTTGACACACAGAGACATTGTGCAATTGGTTTTATTGTGTTCACAAAAGCAAACAGGAGCAGGGAGGAGGAGGTAAAGATGTGGGGAGTAGGAGGGATAGGAACATATAAAGGGAAATTGCATGTGCCCGTTCTGTGTTTTTATTTCATGTTTTCCACAAGGTTCATGAATGCAAAATGAAGCTATTTCTCCTAAGCTGCTTGCTGGTTTCTTGCTGTTGCCAAGTTGGGGCAGTGAACAGGGAGTACTATATTGGCATTACAGAGACCGTCTGGAACTATGCACCTGGGGATGCCAATGCCATTTCTGGGCAGCTTTTTGCCGAAGAAGAGTAAGTAAAGCAGTGTCACTGGTTGAGTTTTATTTTGCAGCTTCATCTGGTTTAGACACCAGGGCCAGACTGAAAACCTGGTGAGTCTTGTTGGTGTCAGTGGATTTTATGTCAGACATATAAGGGAATTCGTTTTCCTGGCTCACTTGAGAATTGCATTCCAATGTTCTGCTAATTCAGAGCATTGGAATATGTAGTGGGGTGTGAATTTGTTGTAAAGAAATATTTACGAAGTAGAGACTAGAACAAGACCCTGCATGTCTAACGGTGTTTAATTTTGAATGTCTAAGGTGCTAGTGCTGAAGAATTTTTTTTTGCTGTTGTTTTAGAATGCAGAATTTTGACAAATTTAAAACTTTCCTACTGAGCACACGTTTCTTTTTAGTTATTCATAGTTGGCAGGGATGGTTTTCACTGGTACAGAAGCACAGCTGAGTATTTTCACCCACCGTGGAGGAGCTGAGTTGCTCGTTACAAGGCAAGGAGGGTCCTTTGCAGAGTGAGAGCAGTAAGTAGGCTGAAGATATGTAGGGTGCGGAGGAGGGGAGCACCCTGGAAATCTGAATAATCAATAAAGAAAACTCAGATATAAAAGGCATCAGAAAAGTATTTGAGAGAGAAAAAGTATTAATTTCTTCTATTTTTTCAGTGCCTTTAAAATTAAATAGAACTGTATCAAAGCAAAAACAATGACAAGAGAAATCAGAAATCAGAAAAATCTCAAAAATGCAGTTCTCATTTGGTTTGTGAGTGAGGGATTAGAAGATTTCCTGTGATTTGTTTTCTCTAGTGAGAGCCTCAGCCATAACCTGCCACTCGATCAGGTGTGAGATGAAGCAGTCAACTTTTTATTTTTTCTACTCACAAACTTTGTGAGGTGTAAGACACTGCCAGGGATTCAGCAGGCTAGTAATTCTGATCAGGGGTGGAAACAGGGCATCTTGTCTGAGAATTGCGGAGCTGTGTTGTAATACCACAAACCACTCCTGTTCACTGCACTTTCACTGTTTTTTCTGGTCTGTGGTGACCTGCAGCACACTACATTAATTTCAGGTTTTCAGTGGTTTTATGCCTGCAATGGAGCTGGTCCCTTGTATTGTACTTTTCAGTTTTAGCTTCTCTGATTCCCCTTCTCCTTCTGGACCCTTTATGAGGCTGTGCTTGTGTGGAGATTGATATTTATAGGGGCAGGGAAAAGCACAGTGCAGAAGGAATACTCTACAACTAAATGGTATCTGTCTAAACGGTCCAAGAAGAGCCATAACATATTTGTTTGATTTAGGTTGTAGCTCAAAAGCCTCATGCACTCAGAATTATAGTAACTGAGCCTTTGCAACTGAGTTTATGCTCCTCAAGTGGAGCTCTGAACTGGCATTTTAATTACATTTCAGACCTGTGCTTGCCAAGGCACCTACAATTCCTTCCCCATATGCTCAAACAATACTCCGCCTCGTAGAAAATACTTTGCATTTTTTGGCAGTATTAACTTATTTCACAACAAGGCTTGCACATAGTTGTGCACAGCACTGCAGAGGCCTGGTCTTTATTTGAGACTATTAATTAAAACCACACTACAGATGCATCTGTGTATTTTCTTTACAGGCAGGCTGAAGTCTTTCTCAAAAGAGGACCACACAGGATAGGAAGAACTTACAAGAAGGCTATCTATGTTCAGTATACCAATCATTTATACGATGTGATAGTTGGCAAACCTTCCTGGCTGGGTTTTTTAGGCCCTATAATTAAGGGAGAAGTTGGAGATTCCATTACTATTCACTTGAAAAACTTTGCTTCCAGAAACTACACGCTGCATCCACATGGTGTAAGATACACAAAAGAAAATGAAGGTAAGCTTGGTTCATTTCTGTGCCAGAATTTATCAAAAGTTAATCGTCCCTGTAAGTGGTATTCTCTCATCAGAGAGAAGACTGGTCAAGTAAATAGAGATTTGAATTAGGACACCGTCAATTTAAAATAGGAGCTAAGTTTGATAATTTTTCAAGAGTGAAATACAAAGCCAAAAGTGGAATTTGTAAATAAGGCAATTTTAGATCAACATTTTACCTGAAATAAGAGTATTTGTGTTCAACCAAAATAAGGGTATAAAGGTATATAAGAGATTCAGATATAGGGGTTATATATAAAAATTTGATGCTGTGAGGAAGATATTGTTAACAGTAATAATGTACTTTTCTAAGTTCTTAACACTGAATTTGTGTATATGGTATATAAGATACACAAGAGTTTCTTAAAATGGAGAAACAGATACTGCTCAGTAATTAATTAATGAGATGAAAGTCTGACACACTCTAAGATGTATTCAGGTGTGCTGTTGGGATAGGTGATGGCTTGTCTTTGCAATAGCCAGTCTGGCCACACTCAGGCAATGGGGGATTTTCTGCACTGGATGGCATCAGAATATGGCTGTTGAAAGTTTTATTACTGAGCCTTAAAAACAGTGTGTGATTTGTTGAGAATATGATGTCTCAAAATCACTCTTTAAAAATCTTTCATTAGAAGAATTTATGAAGTACCAGCCTAGCTTCTAGTATTTTGTGGACTTTTTCATTACAACTAGTCTGTGTCTTGATAGAGACACACTCTGTGGGATCAGAACAGTGTACTATGTAGCAGTATGTACATTTTTGGAATTTTTGTCTATTGCTATAATTGCAGCAACACCTATATTCCTTCAGGGCATATGCAATTTTTTAGAATAGGTTACAAGATTAATATTTAACAAATGTTTTACAAATATTTGAAGTGTTATCTTTTTACAAGAAGTACATAGTCCCCTCCCAATAAATTAAGGACTAGCTTTAATGGGATATTAATCGAAGTACTCCTATGGACTTCAAAGGCGAATGAAAAGATTCCTAAAGAGAAAGAAAACATCTACTAATCTGATATAAAAGTTGTGGGTTTTTAACCTGTATTCAGATGTTCGGTCCATTTTTCTGCAGCGTGTAGCCAACTTTCAGCATGGCAGGTGCTACCCTGACACCCTATTGTGAATGTGTTGTGCTAATGGTGGCTGTGTGGAACTCTTCAGGTGCTCTTTATCCTGACACCACCAAAGATTTTCAAAAGCGAGATGATGCTGTGGAGCCTGGAGGCCAGTACACTTACACATGGGATGTAACAGAAGATCAAGGTCCAGCTAAAGGAGATGCAGACTGCATAACCAGGGTTTACCACTCCCACATAGATGCTCCAAGAGATGTTGCCTCAGGGCTTGTTGGGCCTTTAATAATTTGCAGGAAAGGTAAACCATAAATAAATAAGTGAGTAAATAAACACATATGCAAGGTGATTGATAATGATCATTGATAAATATCAGTGAAATAACTTCCTGGAAGAGGAGAAGATTACAATTTATTTTGCAATAACTGCTTTTGGTCTTCTCAATTAGCTGCCTTCAATAGTGTAGGAAGTAGTTTGATTTTGTGCATGAGAGTGAATATAATTTGTGGAATACTTTGTCCACAAATCCATATGAGTGAGATGTGCTATGCTAGCAATGTGCAAGGAGTTGTAAATACTGATATAAGAAAGACATTAACATGCAATATTTATTCTCAGTAATTTTATAGAATCTATCAAAAGGGATTTTTGTTTCCTGAGTATGTCTGTAAGTTTATGTGTACAGTCACACTCAAGAAGTGTCAAAACATGAAGTAAACAGGGACCAGCCCTACTGAGACTAGAGTTAAAACTGACAAAAAAATAATGTCAGTTACCAAAGATTTTGAATATACTGCTTTCTTTTTCAGATACAATGAATAGGGACAGTGATCAACACTTTGATGCCGAATTTATCCTTATGTTTTCTGTGGTGGATGAAAATCTCAGCTGGTATCTAGAGGACAATATCAGAACATACTGTTTTGAGCCTTCCAAAGTGGACAAAGATGATGAAGACTTCCAGGAAAGCAATAAAATGCACTGTGAGAGAGCATTATGTTAATGTTGCTTGTCACTGATATCGTGAAGTAATAGTTTTCTGTCTTGTCTCTTTTAAAGATGAATTGTAGATTTTTTTTCTAATCAAGGCTTTTTTTTAGAGGATTAAGAAAGATTCTTTTAAATAAAAATTTTAAAAGTTTAAAAGTGATGGCAAGTATTGTACAATCAAACCTTTGGAGTTGTGATATAAAATTCTTAGGGGCCAATAAGCTCTTTGCCAGTGTAATTTTCGCAGGCACTCTAAACAGGTTTGTGTTACTTTGCTCTGTTTCTTAGTCCTGAGCTCTGTACTATAATTTCACAGTTTAGAAAAACAGTTTTTACTGTCAGTGTAAACAAAAAAGACACCTCTGGCTCTGACATGGATTCCAGAATCATAGCAATGTAGAGGAAGCATGTGTCTGATACTGGCACTGATTTTCAAAGGTGTGGAGCTTTCTTTTGAGGCTCTTCCTATTTTGAAGAATAGAGCAATACTTGTATGATACCTGCATTTGAAGAAAAAATCCTGAGGTCTGTGAAGTTAACTGTAATAAACGACATTTATTTTAGCAATCAATGGGTACATGTATGGATACCTCCCAAACCTCACAATGTGTGTGGAAGATAAGATAAAATGGCATCTTTTTGGCATGGGTAATGAAGCTGATATCCATTCAGCCTACTTTCATGGACAGACCTTAATAGAAAGGCATCATCGAGTTGACACCATCAGCCTCTTCCCAGCCACATTCATTGATGCTGTCATGGTACCAAGGAGCCCTGGGGAATGGCTGCTCAGCTGCCAAGTGAATGACCATATTGAAGGTACAGTACAAGTTTCAGTGATCAGAATTCTTTTAGCTTGAGCTAAGAGTTTACTGAGTCACTTTCGCAGGGCTCTTGACCTGGTGATAGGCCAGGCAATATTCTCCTCTAGGTAACAACACTCTCATAGTAATTAAAATTGAAATGCCTACAAGTGCATTAGATGGGTTTGAGCATGTAGCCATGGGGATCAAGGGATTCTTTGCTCTAATGGACATCATCAGCTGGCAGCAATTAGCACAGCTGCACTTTTCCAAGCCTCACCCTTGGACAAAAAACCAGCATGATGTTTGCCTCTTGCTGTAACTAACCACAATTTCCTGTTTGCCAACAAAAAGTTGGGGCTCATTCCATGTTTGGCAAGGGGCACAGGACAGGCAGGCTAACTTGCCTGCTGACAAATGCATGTTCTGGAAAGTGCATTGGTGAACAAGCAGAGATGTTCTTTTCTCTTCCCTGTATTATCCTGTATTTTCAGTTTTAACAGCCATATGAAATACTTAGAAGCTAATTCTATGCTTTTGAATGATCTGTACTCCTGTAAGTGAGGGAAGTAATTTGTCACAGAAGTGGGAAAGAACACAGAACTGAAAATCATTCTCCAAGATTTGAAAACTCTGATATAAAAAGAAGTATGTAACCTACAGACTCAATTACACAGAGGTTACAAGCTTTGAAATAGTTATCACATCAAGCAACATCCTGGACAAGACTTAAATCCTACAAATTAGCCTGATTTATAGCTGTAAAAGGGCTCTCTTCACTATATTATTTGTATCTCCAGCAAGCAGGTTTGCTAACTGCTTCCCTTAGGATGCAGAGACTTGGGAGTTCCACAAGAAAGCCGTTGTTTATATTTAGATGGAGAATGGTCAGTCTGGTAACATCTGACGTTGGTTGAAGTGTTCGCTGACAGCACTGTGTCCACCCTCCCCTAATCTTCTCTGCCATGCCAGTTGCAGCTTTACAAGCAGAATGCCCTTTACCGCGTCTGTCTGCCTGCTGTAGATACCATGGCTGTGTTTCTATAGCCTAGCTCAGCTGGCGTGCCTTCTTTTATAGCATTCATCTTCCACTTTGTGATTTTCATATCCGTCAATGGGGTGGGAATCGTCCAGGGAACAGAAGAGCTGTTGGACGCAGGGAAAGAGAAAGAAAATGCAGTTCCTTCTCTCTAGGTTTCTCTACCTCTTTTTTTTCCAGGTGGTATGCAGGCCCTTTTTAAAGTAGAAGATTGTAAGAAATCCACACCAGATCACAATGAGAGTACAAAGACAAGACAGTACTTCATTGCTGCTGAAGAGATCATCTGGAATTATGGCCCATCTGCAGTGAACCATTTTACGGGACAACAATTAATCCTTGACAGGTAAATGCCTCTAATTGAAGAATTTTTATTTTCCAAGCAGAATTTATTTAAGCATGCTAAATAAGGTAAGACATATGGTAGAACTGACTTTTAAGCGAAATTGCTCATCTGTGCTTAAATATTAATGCTAGAATAAATATCAGACCAAATCAGGTCAATTGTTTTCCTTGTAGTCTTACTTTAAATTTTGCTGCTATGTTAGTCATTTCACTGGGATTAAGATGTCATGTGTAGGCTGTGATTTCTGATTATTCAAGATAGTTGATTATTTTCAGTTAGAGAACAAAGTAGGAGTTCATGACCATTGCCTTAGATGATGAAACTCATGCTAATGGTATCTCATCTAGGAAACAGCTTGCACGACACAGTTTTGCCCTTTGCACTGTGTTTCCATGTTTAAGACATGGATCAATTCACTGAAAACCTTGATTCCTCAATATTTTCATCTGTGAGTCAAAGCATACTTACCTCTTCCACAAGCGACGAGGCACAGTTCATTGTTTGAATAGTGCTTGAACAACATTGAAACGTCCTTTCTTAGAGAGTAAAACTGTAGACCGAGTCTTCTCACTTTGTCTATAGATGTTACATATTCTTGGTGTTTGTATCTGCTCCTGTTGAATTTTTGTAACTTCTAATTAAAAGAAGAATAAACTCAAGGTGATGATACGTTAACTAGAAATCATCGTCAGTGAGTCTCTAAGCACACTGGCTTTGTAAGGGCAACACAGCACAGTGGCCTTTTCTTAATGAGAAATTAGTGAAGAATAATGGATTCCTGCACATCTTATATGGGACTGCATGTAAGTGTGTGGCCATACCGCTGAAAAGAAACCCAAAAGACAAACTCAGCATATCATACCTCAGAAAACAGGGTTGAGGTCCGACTGCCTTTGTACAGCAGTTTGACTTGAATTGTTTGTGTCTATTGCAATTTCTTTTACACAGTGAATCTCACATCTTTTTTGAACAAAGTGGGACAAGAATTGGTGGCTCCTATAAAAAAGCAATTTACAAAGAATACACAGATGGTTCTTTCACTGAACATAGAAAAAGGCTTGCAGAGGAAGCACATCTTGGACTCCTAGGTAAGAGAGTTTTCCTGGGGTTCTTCTGTCACCCCAAGACAAGAGTCTAAAATTTTTTCATGTCAAAGATTTATGAGAGTAAACAGTCACTTCCACTGGTTAGTGAGCAGCGCCCCCACCTCCAAGGAGAAATCCTCAGCTCTCCCTGCCTCCAGCAGCTGCTAGTTCCTGTGGTTTTCCCCAAGGTGTAAAGAAGCTCTTGAATGCAACACTGTCATGGTACCCACATTCCCTATAGGAGCATGCCATGGTCTCCAAAGGTCAGGCTCTGAATTACAAGGCCAGGCTAGGTAGGTCTAGTCCTATTGATAACCTTGCTGCTTCTGGCATGGGTTGATACTAATGTCTGTAAATCCCTTTCCAAAGAGAGGAGCTGTCCTGAAAGTCACTGGGCCTCCGCGTGAACTGGGAATGGTTGCTGCTGGGCTGTTGTGTGATTCAGGCCATATGCCAGGGGCTTGGTCTATGGCCACAGAAGCCTAGGGACATTCCTCGTGCAAGGGTAAAAGCAGCCGGCCACTGAATGCCATAAGTTTGTGGTGACCTGTACACCATTTGATAGAAATATCCTGTAATTAGACCATGTACACTTTCCCAGGACCTGTGATCAAGGCTGAAGTGGGTGAGCGCATCAGGGTGACCTTCCGGAACAATGCCAGCCGCCCGTTCAGCATCCAGCCCCACGGTGTGAGTTACCGCAGGAGCGAGGCAGGGGCACGGTATGGCACTGCCCCCAGAGGTGAGCCACAGATGGGGTGCTGCAGCATCTGAGCACACACTGTCTTACCTGTCCATGCGTTAAAGGTGATAAAAGAAAGAATGTTCACTAGGCATAATTCCCAACGCTGATTTCCATAATAGGTACTGAATCTCCAGCTTCTCATGTGAGTCCCGGCACTACATTTACATATGAATGGGATGTGCCAGAAGATGTGGGTCCCACAGACCAAGACCCAGACTGCTTAACCTGGCTTTATTACTCAGCTGTGGATGCAGTCAGAGACACCAGTTCTGGCCTTGTGGGTCCTCTCCTGGTGTGCAGGAAAGGAGCTCTGCTTCCTTCTGGGAAACAGGTGAGTCAAAGAAGAAAAATGGAAACCTTTGCATCGTCACAGCTGAATCTGCTTTCTCCTCCCAGTCTGCACCACCTTCTCTCCACATCACAGTTTCACCCATGTCCTAAGGGGAATACACAACATGAAGAAAGTGGGGTTGGTTTTCAATCTGGCTCCAGATAGACAGTCACTGCAACGTGGAAAAACCATCATCATGAGCAGCTGCTGGCATTCAAGTCTCAGCTATGACGAGAATCTCTAGGAAAATGTAGAGATTTTAAAGACCAAAATACAAACTCACTTCCAGAGGTGGTCCCTGCTGGTAGAAAGAGCATCAGCAGTAGATACTTAGTCACCAGATACAGCAATTACAGAGCTTTGAGATTATCAGAATGAAGTATCAATGTATACATTTACTCTATTTTGCGACTTGTACTCATAAATTACTATGAGCATAGGATTTTTCTCCCTGACATTTTCTGTTCACTCATTTCTGTTTTTCTTTCTACTATTTCTTCTCAACAGAAAAATGTGAACATGGAGTTTTTTCTACTTGCCACAGTATTTGATGAGAATCTGAGCTGGTATTTGGATGATAATATTTTGATGTTTACACTAAGCCCTGATAAAATTGACAAAGATGATGAAGACTTCCAAGAGTCTAACAAAATGCACTGTAAGAAAATTATTGGTTAGCCAAATATTAATTTCTACAATAAGGTTTTTACTTTTATGGTTTCATGTTTGAGGCTGGAAAGCTGTATAGTGCAGAAACATTTCATTCCTTTTCAGTGGAAAAAAACCTAAAACATTTCAGTGCAATTCAGTTTCAACTAAATGTGGTAGTTCAAAGTATTAATGCCAGCCGTTCAGTGTCTTGCATGGCTGTTGAGGATTTAGCATGGTTATGTACCACTTAGAGCAGATAGAAGGAGGAATTAGGTCTTTGGCCTGTATGCGAGTGCAACCAGGCAGCAAGACAAAACTGACCTCTGCTCTACAGATGATATAGCTGAAAGGAGGTTTTTCACACAGTTACAGAGCAGTTGAGGTTGGACGGAACCTCTGGAGGTCACCTGATCCAACCCCCTGCTCAAGTAGGGCCACCTAGAGCCACTTGCCCAAGACCATGTCCTGATGACTTCCGAATACCTTCAAGGATGGAGACTCCACCATCTCTCTGGGCAGCCTCTGCCAGTGCTGGGTCAGCCTCATAATTTCCTGGTGTTTGGAGGGAACCTCCTTTGTGTCAGGTGACGTCTGTTAGTGTCAGTTGGGCTTCTGTCCCTATCACTGGGTACCACTGGGAAGAGCCTGGCTCCATCTTCTTGGAACTCTCCCCGCAGGTGTTTGTACAGGTGGGTGAGACCCCCCAAGCTGCCTCTTCTTCAGGCTGACGGGTCACAGCTCCCTCAGCCTTTCCTTGTGGAAGAGATGCTTTCTTGTCCCTTCATCATCCTTGTGGCCCTTTGTTACACTCTCTCCAGTATGTTCATGTCTTCAGTACTGGGGAGCCCAGAACTCAGCACAGCCCTGCAGGTGTGGCCTCAGCAGTGTGAGCAGAGGGCTGGGATCCCCTCCCTCAACCTGCCAGCTGGACTTTGCCTCAGAATGAGTCTTTGCTTCTTTAATAGGGCAGAACTGAGTTTCACACTGATCATGTTTTAGTACTGCAGAAATGTTTTTCAAGTTTCCTTGGGAAAAGACATTTTTATCCTCAGGCCCTAGACCTGCCAGTAAGTCCTAATCTTTAAGTATATTTATTTGTGCATTTTTAAAAATTTTCGCCTCAGGGCCACTCCTCTTTACAGACTCTTGGTGCAGAGCATTCAGTGGTACCTGTGAAGCCCAGGATTTGAAAGTTTTGCAAAGGACTATCTAGAAAGGGTTAGTAACTCAAACTGAAAAACCCTTCTGATTGCCTCCACTGTATGGCTGGAGGGTGTTGCAGGGTGTAAAGTGGGATCCTTTATGCATCCTGAATATGTGACGAGTAGAAAGCAGGGAAAGTTCCAGTTGGTCAAGGCAGCAACATGTGCTGTAGACATTTAAAAGGGAAACAGTTAGAAATTCTTTGTAAACACTGGGGTTTAAAAGCTGTTTTGCTTCAATTGATTCTTTAGTTTTGTTGATGTGATAAAGTATTTTATTATTGATATTTCTGTCAGTCTAAGGCGTGACATTACATCTGAAGTGTTTATTAATTAATCTCTATTGCAGAATTAAGTAATATATTAATCAAGGTGGGTTTTGCTTTCTCAAATCCTCTATAGCCATTAATGGTTATATGTACGGAAATCAGCCTGGTCTTGAGATGTGTAAAGGAAGTGTTGTTTCCTGGCATTTGATGGGCTTGGGTTCAGAAGTTGATGTCCATGGGATATACTTCTCAGAAAACACATTTGTAACTAAAGGAACAAGAAGGGATACAGCAAATCTGTTTCCACATACAGTTCTTACAGCTATTATGAAGCCTGATTCTGAAGGTAAATGTCTTGTTTAAAAATTTTGTTAGTAATGCAGAAACTGTTACCTATGAATGTTTTGTGCATAGAGACAAGCTTTAAGTAGCTGGTATATTGATCCTGTTGCTAAAACTGTGTACAGCTGTGTTTGAAGGGCAGCAAACTGTAAGGACATGTGTTCTTAATGCTAAAACCTTGATTTTTCTAGCTCCTCTGTAGGCTTTTTATTACTACAAGTAGCCATACTGCACAAAGATTGAGCAATAACCTGTGTCTCAGTCTCCTCAAGTCTTTGTTTCTCATATGACCTCTAGGAGTTTTTGAAGTGTCCTGCCTGACAACAGACCACTACACTGGGGGCATGAAACAGAACTACAAAGTGAAAAAATGCCATTGGTGGAATGTAGATTTATCTACATATTTGCATGAAAAGACTTACTACATTGCTGCAGTGGAAGTTGAATGGGACTATTCCCCTAACAGGACATGGGAATTTGAGCGGCACCAATACCATGAGGAAAGGTACTTTGGAATATACACAGGGGAAAAAAATGCAAAAGAAGCAAAGGAACAACTTCTCCTCTGAACCTTTTCCTCTTCCAGACATTTCTAGACACTCTTTCTTTTCACATATATTTTTTTGGGCTCGCTTGAGCTTGTGGTCCTTCCCCAGTAGTGGTGCCATGTAACTGAGCCAGACAGCACAATGTTTGAGAAATAGTCCAGCACAGGTCTTCTGTGGGACAGGTGTAGATTTTAATGGATCCTGGATAGTGCATGTGCATTTATTATTTACTGATGTTGGTAGTCCTTGACGTGGAAAGCTTAAAATGTTCATTGTCATCATATATATGATGACTATGTCCTGCTAAACAAGTCTTTGTCTCATGTTTATTTGTGGTCTGAGTAAGGTTCTTTTTGACCCCTCTCAATTTCATGAGCTTACACAAGATACATCCATGACTGAATCCAGTCACCATGAAGCTTGTTGTCTTGGTGTTTTATTTCCAGTATTTGAATATCAATGAGAGAGAACTGATTGGATCAAATAATTCCTGCCAATTAGCAGAAAAGGCTAAACAAGAATGATGAATTTCTGTGTTCCACCTGAATAACTTGAGTAGCAGATTATAACTGTATTTTGTTATTAACTTAATTGTATTTTCTTCTTTTTCCTCAGTTTGATAGCACATTGCCTTGCCCTGTATACTAGTGGACTCTAACATAATTCTAAGCACAAGTAATATGGACTGTGCTGTTACCAGACTTTTTTCCCCCCTCTTGTGTCCAGCCCCCATGATCTCAGCAGAGAATCCCCCACATTTAATGTCAGCAAGGCACTTAAGCTTTACAAGTTTTAGGCTTCATTTCAGATGCACGTAAGTAGACAAAGGCTCTATTTTTCAGTATGCAGGTTGCTATGTGTCTTCTTCCAATCTGAAGCATTTGCCAGGCCAAGCACTCAGCATTTTTCCAAGTACCATAGAGACTTGATCTATTTATAGTGGGGTTTTTAACCTTTTAAAGAAAAACCTCCCAGCTTAACAAGAATGTTTGCATGTTGAAGACACTAGCAGTTTATGAGATTACTCTTTCACTGAGCCAGATTCTTGCTTGATAGTTAATCGACATACCTGCAAAAGATGTTCTAAAATACATGAAGGAATGCATTTCTTTCTTCTTTTGGCAGCCCTGGCAATCCATTTTTAAATAAAGATGATAAATTCGTTGGCTCAAAGTACAAAAAGGTAGTATATCGCGAGTACACTGATCAGACATTCAGTACTCCCAAAAACAGAGCAAAGGAGCAGCAGCACCTGGAAATTCAAGGTAAAGTCATCACGTTCAGTTTTGAAAATGCAAAAAATGCAGTGACACAAATCAGAAGATACTATTTGAATAATATTGAGTACAGTTCTACCCACAAAAATTGCCTCAATCTAAGTGGAAAACCTACATGGAATTGCTACTTTTATTGTGGTGCTTTCCCTGCAAGATAACATTGCTTGCTTTACAAGGAAAAAAAACCTTTTGGTTTGCTGCCTGATCAGAGGTCAGTTTTTTCTAAGTCAGCATAAAACTGGGCAGCAACATCCAAACTGACTTCAGGTACACAGTAGGTGCTCAGAACTTGAGACTTAGAGGCCTAACTTCTACATCTCAAGTCGGCATAGTGAACATTATACAGTTTTCTGCTGAATTATAAGACAGTGTTGTGAATTTGAACACAGCAAGCTGGCTCTGTCTGCTCTGATGTTTTGTAAAACCAAGTTAATCTTTCTTTTCAATCCAACAGGGCCACTGCTTGTGTCAAATATTGGAGATAAAATTATAATAGTTTTTAAGAACTTAGCATCAAGACCTTATTCTATCCATGCCCATGGAGTGAAAACAGACAGTTCTGTTGTTGCTGTAACTAACCCAGGTATCAAACCACCCTCCTTTATTTCCAGCAGGTAACATCAGGACTTCCGGTAAGATTTAGCGAGCTTCCAGATAGCAGCTATTTTTGTTTGTCTTACCTCAAGTTCTTATCTTTTTGATGCTGATTGTGACAAATACTTCTACAGTTCAAATGCCCCTGCTAACTATTGCTATGTATCTTAGTCCTTGACTGATCAGTAGTTTTTTTGACACAACGTGGCTGCACTTTTCATGAAAGCAAACAGATTTGGCTCCATAGGGAAAGCATAGCTTATGCTATTACTTCTGAAGTTCCTCTGTGATCTTTACAAAAGATACAACTGACTTTATTAAGTACAGTGAACTGGACAGTGCAGACACACACTCACACACACACACAAAACTATTGTCAAGAAGAATCAGGGATCTGCAGAAGGGGCCACCAGCTAGCCAGAGCACTAAATGGGAAGGGTAGTTCAAGATAAATATAAGCTGTAAGTGGAGATAACATCAGCTTCAGGATGACCTCCTGCAGGTCAACACACTGAAAATTTCAAAAATTAATTGATGTTTGTTTAATTCAGGTGAAACAAAAATATACGTCTGGAAAATCCCAGAGAGATCTAGTCCTGAGAGAGGAGATTCACACTGTATTGCATGGGCATACCATTCAACAGTGGATATTGTTAAGGTATACTATTGATATCAGTTTTGTTCATGTCTCTGACATACATATAGCCGAAGGAGATGAGTTTGAAATTTTTTCTGCTTTCTCTGCCAAGTTATTTCCCCTATTACCATACCTTTGAATTCAAGTGTTTCTTGAAGGCAAATTGCAAGAAAGTCAGGGCAGAAATTGAATGTCACAGGCATTCACGGTTTTGCTTCCTGGTTGTTCTGCTGTTGGTATAGATCATCTCAGATTCCCTTCTTGGAACTAACACTTCATAGCTTGCTCAATCTCTAATCACTCATTTGTGGGAAAACTAACATGCAACTGTGAAACACAACTCTGCCATTTTTTACCAAGCATTAATTAGCTTAACATAGTATTTTTAATGGAAGTTAATGTATTCCTGCCTTTGTCTCAACAAAAACAAAGCGTCAAGAAATATATTTTGAATGGAAATCAAGCTCAAAATTATATAAATAGTTTGAAAAAAAGAGCAGTAAATTAATATGGAATAAATGTTTATTTCTAGTGAGAGATGAAAATGAGGCAGTCTTCATTGAATTTGATCCCTGGGTAGCATATAACAGTGGAGAAATAACTTTGTTTGATACTGGCTTCCCTTATTCCCAGATACTGACAGCTGTGAAGACAGGAAGAGGATTCATGTATGTCATTAAAAGTACTTCTGCTTAGTTACATCTTGCAATTATGTGGGTTTTCATCTGTCATTTCAGGACACTTACAGCGGATTAATAGGCACACTTGTTGTGTGTCATAGACATTACCTGCCATTACTTCATACTGAAAAGAAAGTTCAATTTGCTCTTCTCTTTATGGTTTTTGATGAAAATGAGTCATGGTACTTGGATGAAAACATTAAAACCTATTCTACCAACCCACACCTTGTTGACAAAGAGGATGAGGAATTCCTTGAAAGTAATAAAATGCATGGTATGTTTCCCAATTTAGTTCACATAGCTCTGGAAATTCCATAAAATTTTATCTTTGAAAGTACTGCATATAAATTCAACTTTCTCAGCCCCCTGAATTTCCAGTTCCAGGACAGAAGGCCTGAAAAATTTTACTCAAACTGTTTGAAAACACTGCTAATGACAGTGAATGACTTTTTCACAAGTTAAAAAACGCCTAACGACAACAAAACAACAACAACAAAACCCCCTAGTATATTCCCATGTTGAAGTTTGAGCAGACAAAGAATAAAAATGAAATTTGAAGTTCTGATTTGATGTCAGTACACAACTGTTCTGAATATGTTGGAAAGGATATGTGCATTCTGAACGCATGTCTTTGTAAAGCTTACTCTTTTACAAGCTGTGGGAATTGCCGATCTTATTTTAAAGATCTGCAATTCCCGCAGCACCTTAAAAACTGCAATATTAGCAATGGTGTACAGCAAAGAAATTTTCTGTATTATGTCTTTCTTTCTAGTTTAATGTGGAATATAAACACAACCATTCATAATTTGCTGTCCAAAGCCATTACTTTTGTCTGGCATTGGCTTTCAAATCTTTCAATCTGTATTATATTAGAGATCAACAACACACAATACACAAAATCTTGTTTTCTCTGACTTACTTTCCTTCTTTTTAGCCATTAATGGAAAGGTGTTTGGAAATTTGCATGGCCTGACTATGCATGTTGGAGATAATGTCAGCTGGTATCTGATGGGAATGGGCAATGAGATAGACATTCACACAGCACACTTCCATGGCCACAGCTTTGACTATAAGGTATCAGGTCTTTTTCACTTACTTCTTGCTGTGTTAAGAATGAGAGGTAAGTCAAATACCAAGGACTGTTATCTATGGTGAAAAGTCACGTTGCAATATTAAGCAGGGCTTGTACTTTGACCGTAAGATTTTTATGCCTCAAACCTGTACTTGATCAACATACAAGAGCCAGAGAATATCTGTCAGTAGCATGGTACTGACTGGTACCATTTGCTCACTGGTAACCTCAGAAGTTGCTTCAATAAGATAGTTGTGAATTTTTCATGGCTATGGTAAGACAAAAGCTATAGTTTTCCTTCATTTCCACTTAGTCGCTAGTTTATTGAACTTTGGAGCACGATGTGAATGTACAAAGTGATGCTTCAGACGGAACGACACACAGAAAGTGTGTTTAACAGTTTAACTGTTCCTTCTTTTTGTCTTGAAGCAAACAGGGGTTTACCGGGCAGATGTCTTTGATCTGTTCCCTGGGACATTTCAAACTGTGGAAATGACCCCACAGAACCCTGGAACCTGGCTGTTACATTGTCATGTTACTGACCACATCCACGCAGGCATGGAAACGACCTACACTGTGCTCCCAAAAGAAGGTAAGAGCCATCTAGCTTAGATAATGTTCATTATGTTTAAAGATGCACAATGAGGCTCACAGACAGGCCAGCATACTTAGAACCAGTTCAGGCACCCAGCAATATTCCATGTCTAGAAGCCAAGATGTTGCAAGCCACTTGGTCATACTTCCCTCAGTGCTGCTCAGGGAAGTGAAGTAGCTAAAGGACTGGATGATCACTATTACTTTGACTTACCATTCACGAAATCTAAGTGACAGATTTTTTTATTTAAAAATAATTCTTCATGAGACAGAGTATTTCTGTACCCAAGAAGTGTCAGTAGTGTCACAGACTTCATCTCAATCTTTGTTCAAAACAAGCACAGTTGGTAAATACAGCTGAATTCATCATCCCTATATAGCTGAAGTAGTGAAAAACTAAAATAGTGTTTACTTTCTCAAGGGCATGTTGTAGCTTTACAAACACTATTACCTTGTTCCAGCAATATCACCAGTGAAAAATCTTGAATTTTGAAGAATTTTCCAAGTTCTTGTTTCTAAAAAGTTAATACAATTTTAAAAACAACGCTTTTCAGTACTCAAAAGACAGAGCATAAGGTATTTCTTGTAGTTAATTGACAGAAACAGTAGAAATAATTCAAAATATGTGATGTACACATATGTGTATATATATACACACACAACTATATGATTTACATTTATAGCTATACTAAAAATACAGAATACAATGTTAAACAGAAAATCTAATTCTATTTGATAAACCACTGCAATGTGAAACACAACCTAATTCTATTTTATAAACACTACTGATTTACAGAGTATGTTATGCCAAACCTCCACAGACAGTAACAGGGCTAATTTAAGAGCACAAGAAAGACATGTAAAAACAGACTTTCAACTTTTATCAGCACTATGTTAGATTTTTTATTATTAGCCATCTAGAGTGCATTAAAATGTACCCTTCAGTGCATCTTAAAGTTGTTTTTAAATCTAACTCACAATGGCCAGAAGGTACTCGGATCCTCTGTGCTCATTGTGGACTCTGTTGGCCCCATGCAGAGACTATTCTTTTGATGAAACGTAACAGAAAACTGTATTTCCCCTTCTAGACAAACAGTCTCTGTTCCCAAGATTATTCAATCGGTTCAAGTGTAATGGCATGCCAGGCACTCAAGAATGATGAAAGCATTTTAACACAGTGATCCTCCAAAGTCTACCTTCAGTGAAGCATTTCTTGGAAAATACTCTTGTCTGGACCACTCATCTCTACATGTTTTGGAAGATTTCACATAGTGGCCATGGCTAAGAAAAGAACCACGGACTAAGACAGCTGAATGGATGTAACAGCTTACAATTACTTTTTTCTAATAAATGAAAATACTATCTAGCAAGCGAAACATATTCTAGGTCATGGTTAATGCATGTTATTTAGCAGCTGAGCAACATGGAAGAGCTAATGAAATGTATTTTAAGTTTACAAATAAACCCTGAATAACAGCTAAATTCAGGTTATCTGTCATCCTGCTGTCACATTTTACTAGACAGGTATGTTTGCAGCAACTGCTTAGTAAACAGGAATTTGATTATCACTTTATCCATAGGCTCACACTGAAAATATATATAGTCTTGTATAATTGAGCAGTTAACAAAATAGTTCTATTGTTTCTGTTGAATTACTTTATAATTTTATTCAGTAGTATGTTTCAAGAGTGTGCATTTAAAAGATTTGGTTTTCTGTTACGAAAATAATTCCAAGGCAAAGTTAGGCTGAAATAAGCCTGATGAAATGCAGACAGTGAAGGCCAAAATATGGTGACTATGCTACTGAAAAGTTTTTCTCTGATGACTCTCAAGTAACTCCTGCAGTGGAATCATTTTGCTGTTGCAGCCCTCGGCAAAGGAAAAAGGAAGTGTCTCCTGACAGACGGAAGCAGCAGTATTAGAGCACGGCTGATGCTGGTCAAAAATGAAAACAGTAAGAGCAGACATGGTCATGCCATCCAGTTGTGTTTCAATAACCCAACTCCTCATGTTAGACCTGTGTCAAATGAGAGGGAAAGGCGTATGGGACAGGCAGGGAAAGCAAGACATCTGGGCTTTATACCTGTAAGAATGAAACTGATTCTCTGTAACAAGCCTAAATCGCTTTGGTCTTTTTTAAAGATTATACTGGAACTGGCATAGTACCTACCAGTAAATCAGACAATTGATTTTACCTGTAGCAGGAATGCTATGTGAGTAAGTTAAACTACTCTTGATTTATCTTCTTTTTTTTGTTAATGTATTTTAGCTGAAATATAGATGATCTCTTCTGACTGACTTCTACACATTTAAATAACATTGCAACTCCAGTGAAAACATTTGATAGAGTCAGTGTCAGCTAATTAGGCCTATAGATGGTTTAGATGATTATGGGATCACGGGACTCACTGTATTTTTGGTAATTGTCAAAAACCCCGAACTACATTCATAAGAAAGTTATAAACATTGTGACAGTTTATTATGACCAAATTACAGCTCTGAAGGAGCAGAAAGATACTTTCTGCTCACAAGACAGACAAACACCAGTACACACATGCACAAGCACCTGAGATGCTTACCAAAAACCCTAGAAGATATGAGTTTTCAGCTGGATTTATGGCCTAGTGATACTTCAAATACTGTCTACTGACTGAGCATAACAGGAGAAGAAAGAAAACAAAGACCAGCAAGCCAGCAACAGTCCATATCTTCCACTTCTGTTTCTTGTGAATTACTAAATGAAAACATTTTCAGTATAGCACTTGCCTGGGTATGTAACTAAGATGACAGAGCAGCGGCCCGATTTTGCCAGCTAGAATTCAAGGAAATGTCTGTGTTGCAAAATTAAGTCAGTTGGGCCCAATTCTACTCGGAAGAATAAGGTACTCACTTTTACTTGTACAGTTAGACACATGCCTGAGCCTGAATTCCTCCCTAGGTCAGTGATCCAACTAACATAGATTTAAGACTGACCTTCTACTTTACTTTCAGTGAACACTGTATGTTCAGTTGTACTGTAGAGTCTGTATTTCCTAGCTGCTTTGGCACCGGAATTCGCTTCAAAACAGATGCTTTGCCTCAGGAAAACAGCCGTCCTTCAGTAGTTGACATAAGATGCATGTGAAGGGAGTCCCAAGGTACCTTATAAGGAGTTCTACTGTTTTTTTTATTACAGCATATTCTTTGTAGTTGAGTGGATAGCAGACTTTCATTGTTTTAGGTCAGCAGCTTCCTCTGGCTGCAGTGCAGAAGATGTGGCAGAAAAAATGCTGCGGTTCCATCCTCTGGTAGAAGACTGAGGAAATCCCTTAGCTCCAGTTCCATTGCAACAACTGATAAAGTTTCTGCTCAGAGCAAGGGAGAAAATATTGTTTAGGCATTTTGCGTTTAGAACAAGGAAAAAACCCCAAAGCATTAACAATGTAATTACTAATTAAAGTCATCAAATTATTTAAATATTGCATCCAGAATGAAATTTGAGACATAGCCATTTGGGTGCAAACACAACAACGGGAAATCTAAAAAGTAAACTGAAATTATGATTTAGATTAAAACCATAACTCTATCTTGACTCATCGGGTCTACACATGGCACTTACACTAATGAAGTCTGATCTAGTACTTCACATGTTTTGTATGAAATGCAGAGCAAGCCCTAGAAATCTTACTAGTACCCCAACTCAACACCATCTGCAAAACTGGATACTTTGCAAGAAGCTTCTCAGACCAAGGTGTGTAATGTTATGTTCTTAAGCAATTACAGCACAGCTACTGCATGAAAATAATTCCAAAGAAAATCTGCTGGCACCAGAAACTAGAGCTTTATGATAGAGCATGGCAACCTGTGCCGCACCATCCAACCCCACAATGCTGTTTTTCTCAGGCATTCCAATGGCATACTTTTAACAATAGATGCGCTTTATTTAATATTCTTAATTTATCAAAACAATCACACTGGCCCCTCAGCTATACACAATATTATTAACTTCTTACAAACATGTAACAATAGGACTACAGAACTACTAGGGTCGATTTCTCTACTTCTAGTATTAACACGCTGTGGTTTTTTCAGTCTATGACCTAATCATCAATACACACTTAAGCCTCCCCTGTGTTATCAATAGCAGCCTGTTACCTAAGAACCATACAGTCACTTAGCCTAGAAAGAAGCCAATCACACTTAGTTCTGTTTAGTAGGTTTTTTAATGGTGTCTATTCCTGACCTATACAGAAAGAATATGATTACATACAACAATTTACCTGTTTTCAATACAAAATGAATGCCAAGATTTTTATGAGGCTACACCACCTACATTGCAGAATTCTGTGCTAATGACCAGAAAGGCTGCTAAACTGTATTAGCTTTAACTGAAGAAAAATATCCCCTTTTTTTCCAAAATCATATCGGCAGTCCTTAGTCTGAACAGTTATTTAGAATGTTAGCTGATGTACAAAGCCTTCTGGAGCTGAGTGACAACCAATTGATTTACCTTTGAGTGATGAAATAAGAACAGGGCAGTCATTTCCAGTAAGTCTAGCTCTCTTGCAAAGTTCAGGAAGTAGCTTGTTCCACCACAGAGCCTAATGCACAAAACCCCATAGCAAAAGTGTAAATCAACAAGGACTGCAACTAAGAGTATGAAAGACCTGCTAAAAATACCCTAAACTAAGCTCAGATGTGTACAAATAGAGGTCAGTTATTATGAACTCAATAATTAGTTTATATAATGCTTTGAAATGCAGTCATTCTGCATATGTTGTTTTTCAATCTTCAGTGCAACTTTTTTCTGCTCAAAAATCTTTACACAGTGTCCCTCACACCTCTATAGAAAAAAGTTTAGAAGACGAAAGTCACGTAATTAGCAATACCAATGCAGTCAGAGGATTTTTTATTTTCTCTCAGAACAGCTCCATGGAAAGTGGTGAATAGCACTGCTCTGTCTCCTGACCTGATCTGTCTCATTCCAACAGCTGTAGCAGTAAATTAGGCTTTGAAGAAAAGGGATTTCTTTCCTCCTTCTTTATAACTTGGGTAGCTATTTTCGTTCGCTTGTGTTCAGATTGAGTACTGCAACCTCACGTTCTACTCTAATGTGGAAACACTAAGATTTCACATTATAAACACTGACAAACAATTTTGAGCATAGTCAATTAGTGAGAAACTAGGTAGCTTTTCATTTACCGTGGGAAAAGAACATATTACTCTCTTTTCTGAGGCACTCTGCCATCTGAAAAGACTACGCTTTAAGTTTACTGTAATGAATAAAGTAACTGACAAAAGAAACTGGAGGAAAAAATATTCCGTTACAATTACTGGGGACTGAGTTAAATAGAATTTAAATGCCAAGGAAGAGGTTCAAGGCAAGCTAAGCAATTTACTTTGTCTGAAAGCTAGGCTATGTGATCCATCCAGAGTCCATCTGTACATACAGCACTTCAGTTAGGGGAAAAACCCCAAATGATAGTGAATAACTGTATTGAAAGTAGCGCACCTGATTGTCACCTCTCAGCTCATGCTGAGCGTAGAACACAGCTGCATCAGGACACCTTTTGAGAAGCTGGTCAATGGCTTCCTCATACTTGCCCAGATGGGTATTGCAGAGAACACGGATGGTGAGGCCGACATTGTCAGCCTCTGTCAGGGGCTCCAAAACAGGCAGGGCTGAAGCTATATTGATTGACTGACTACATAAAAGAGACTGAAGACAAGAAGAAAAAGCATTGCTTGGATTTAAGACAAACGTTGCAAAAATTGCTAACCATAACCTTAGAACAGAAGCCCTTACTTGCTGGAATAATTCTGAAATAATACTTCTTTTAATAAATATTGCTGAAAACTGAGAAAGCAAGTTTAGAGTGGATGCAAATGTAAATATTGTTATCAACAGAACTCTTCAGTATTTTTTTCTTCCATCAATTCAGCCGACCATTTATTTCGACTTGGATAACTTGGGGGAAGAAGGAGGGGAGTCTACTGGAGAAAGTTGTTCATACATACATGAACATTTGCAGAATGAATCTCAGATGTAAGCAGTAAGATGTAATACCTGTTTCATACCTGTAGTCTTGAGATGTCTTCACGGTAATCTTTGTCAGACGAACATCCCGCTGACATTATGGAAGTTACCCATGGGAAAATCAACCCAAAATGACTACAGGAGTTTATCTATACAAGACAGAATCAAATTGCAATAAAAGAAACATTTATTTTAGTGACAGTTCCATGTGAAACTCACTGCGAGTAAAGAAAATTTTGACCTCAAATAGGATAATTTACAAGAGCACCTGCCCTTTCTTTCCTGGTTCATGCAATTTAATAACAAATAAACTGGAAACTTCCATTTAGTTCTGTATTTCAGTTTTCCTGTTCATACATCATTCACACAATTTTCACACTTAGTTAGCTTTCTAAAATTGTAAATAATCCACCTGACAAATCCTCATTGTTTCATTTTAACCTTTATTTCTATCCAAAGCTGAGATTCCTGTTGGAAGTATAGTTGCAAATCTCCCCAAGGAGCAGGACTGCCCAGAGCCAGCAATACTAATTTGTAACTGCACACCACCTTATTTGATTTCACTCTTGCTTCTTTTAAGAGATAAACTGTCTAGAATCAAAACATTAATGATGGTACTTGGATAGATTTTGGAGGAACACCGCAGTCCTAAAACTTTCTCTGTATGGTTTACAACTTACTAGATCCTCTGTTGTTTTCAATGGCTTAGTCTCAGGAAGCTGCTTCTTTGATATTCTCCAAACATACTGAGAAGTCACTCTCAGTAGGAGCTCCTGAAGTATTTCTTCCTGAGAAGACACTACAAGAAGAGCTTCCCAGAAATCCACCAGGAGCTGGGGAATAGTGTTTTCACTGCTACTACACAACATCTAAGAACAAAACCGATAGAAGACAGACAGCAAGTTAGACTGCGGTGATTATTAGTAGCAAAAGTTAGAAAAGACAGGAGGAACAGTTCTTCACTTTTACTAGAAGCAAAATTTTGATTCCTTTTTTGTCCTGTGATTCTATGTAAAACGCTTCTAGGCAAAGTAAAAAGTTCATTACATGATATTAAGGTAATCAGTTCTGACCAATAGATTTGATTTCTTCTTCAAGATTTACTCCACTGCCAGAAATGTCAGTACAAATGTCAGCAAGTATTTACAGATTGGTAATGAGGAGGATTTTCATATATGCCAATACGCAAGTAGGTGTCTTCAAAAGAAGACTCTGTAGTCCATGATAAGATACACTGTGTAGCTCAACTGGGTATCATGGCAGGACCCACAAGGAAGATGTTTTAAGATCTGCTGTGCCAGCAAAAAGGACTTTCACTTCGTTTCCAAATGGTTTTAAACAACAACACTTGCTCTAGTTGGAACTACGAGACTTGCTCTTTTTGATACAGGTCGTTCAAAGTAACAGACATAGTAAGACTGCAACACACGTACAATGAAGTACACGTTTTAACCCAAGTGTTGCTATTCATCGTAGATAAAAGAAGAAAAGGTTTGTCTATTCCCAGTTGAAAGAAAGAAAACTTCAGGGACACTAGAAAAACTATTAGTATTTCTTCTTACAAACTGCAGACACACACTTTCACCAATTTATACAGATCATCAGAACATTATAGACCTTCACATTTAGGCCTGATTCTTTAGAAGTATGTTTTAATCCTAAAGATTTCTTTAAAAGGAGCTTATGGAATTAATTTATCTAAATTCTGTTAAATTTCAGTGGCCTTAGGAAGCTCAATCACTAGGAAGCCACTGAAAGAGCTCTGAGATCAGGGTATTTTCCATTCAAATGATAGGTTAAAAGCAAAGAACTTAATGGATTTTTTTTTTTTTTTTGCTTTACTTAACCAATATTTTGTTCCAGAAGGTCCAGCTTCTGACTATGTAACCATCTGCCATGACTAGAATATCTCCAACACTCATCTTGCCATTTCTGAAGAAATGCTGAAATGTGAGTGAAGGAGCAGCTGAGGCTGCTTTTCTTACCCACAACAATGTCGCTATGAAAAAAATAGAAGCAAAAACATGATCACAGGCCAACCTTGAAAAAGATATCTGCTTCTTCTAGTTCAATTTTACTGTTCTCATATAAAGCCACAGTGGCAGCCACCAGTAAACCAGGCTGCATCTCCTTCAGGTGAACAGCAAACTCAGTTGGCATAACAATTCCTTCCTTACGCTGCTGCAGGAGTCGTGGTTGCCCAATGAAGCCACAAGCCAGTGTTGTCTACAAGCATAATTAGATATAAATCAGGTAAAGAATTCAATACATACATGATTCTAGTCAGTAAACACAGTATTTCCTCAGTGAAATTTACATGGAAGTAGTCAGGAAAGGAAGTAAATCCATTCTGCAATTCATAGAGTAGCTCTCCAGAGATCGAGATCCAAATCACGTTCCGGAGCAGCGACTCCTGAAAAACAGGCATTGTGCCTGAACACTGAAAGTAACGTGTTGTTGAAAGATGGAGTTAGTGTGCACATAAGAAAGATGGATTTCACAATGAAATCCAAGACATTTGATATACAGGGTGGTTTGAAAAATCACTGGCTGACTTTTCAAGAGGCTACTTTGCTAAATTTCAGTAGACTACTTTGTTAAAGTATGATTTTTATTTTGAAAATTCCCCTGAAACAAGGATCAAAATGTGCTGCACTTTGTGCAACAGGAAGCTATTTCAGGGTACGTGAGTGCTTTTGAAGGCAAGTATAACAATATATTATTCCCATTTTAAAGACAGTGGAAAAATGATGCCTAAGTAAATTAAGTGAATTATGCAAGAAATGTAAGGCAGACCTAGAAGGAAAATTCAGATTAGCTTTCTGAAAGTGGGGTTTTTTTCCTACTTTGAAATAAAATGCTTTTTTAAAGGTGAAGTGCAATGGAATATATTTAATAGATCAGATTAGAAAGAAAGAAAATCCAACCAAAACCATTCAAGCCTAAACCACCTTATTCTCAAAATAACATCCATGCAGTGTGTGTTTGCTCACAACATGGCAATTTCATTTGATCGTGCTGCAAAAGTAGCTGGTGCTGAATATAATTCTTGAAACAGCTCCCCACAGTTCCCACCTTGCAAATCAAAAACGCCTGACTTTTAAAACTCTGCAGGACTTCTTCCACCAAAGCACGATACCTACCTTTGAAACAGCTATCCACTTACTTCAAAAGTGTTTAGACTCCCAATATCTCACTGTAAGAAAAAGTCTCTGTTTCAAACTCTATCACCTTTGAATATTCCACAGTCTTGATCAAATTTAACAAGAAGTAATTTACAGACTGGTCTCACACATGTGAACATCTATGGCAGAGACAGCTCCACTAACATTTTTGCCCCCAGTGAAGAGGAATTCTTACTTTGATAGCACTGAAGTAGGTTCTGATCTAGTCTTAGTAAGAGTTAAGTGCCTTGATTCCACATAAGATGTGACATTGTATACAGAAACTTCAGTTTGTGAGCACAATGGACAAATATTCTGCTCAAGAGCAATTTTCTAACAGCTGTTTGCATACAGATGGTGCTTTCATGGGCGTATCACACATTAATTACAGGTGGAGAGGTGTAGAAATGCTACCATACAATCCTCCCATGCAGCTGAAGAGCACTGGCAGAGTTGGTTACATCCCAGTAAACAACATTTAATTGATCAAGGATTAAGAGCTTCAAAACTTGCTTATTTGGTAATACTTCACCCAAGACAAGAGTACCCTACCTGCAGGGTAAACTGTACAGTCCCAGTGTATGCCAGCCCTCCCTTCTACTGTTACTGCAGACATTCAGTGGGGTGTACACAGCATATCAGGAGGAAGGGGAATAACCAAAAGTTTCTTTTACTGTAAAATGCAACTACAAGTCAAACTACTGACTTGGACTTTGCAAAGCGTGAATAGCTCATGCCCTCAACATAATTTACCTCCTTATAGGAGTCCATTTCATGTTCATACATTGTCAGGTCTCCCATTTTCAGAGCCAAGAAAGCCTTAGTAAGTGTCAGGACCACCGATGGCATCATCTTTTCTACTTTCTGAAGATACCTCACAGCTGTCAAAGGACATACGTGTCTCATGCAGGGACTGCAAAGGATATGAGGCAGCTGCACAGGGTCCGCGAGATAGAATATCTGGAGAACTTTATTTCCTGATTCCTATTGAAATAAAAGCCATTTGACAGTTTAGACCTTTTCAGATATACAGTCTTCTACGGCATATGAAAGTAGAGCCGTTCTGTTGTTGTTTTGTTTTTTGTGGTTGGTTTGTTTTTTTTTTTTTTAAACAGGCAAGTTCAGCTTAGTTATCAAATCACAGTGCCTTTCTTGCCTCTCTCCTCGCTACTGGTAGAAGGGAAGGATTTCTAACTGGTAGTGATTCAACCCATTTTCTGGCATGCCAGGAGAATATCCACCACCAAAATGAACTGTTTTTAGCAATCTATATAATTTAGCAATGTTCAAAGAAACAGTTTGTTTTGCTACAGAAATGAGAGATGACAGAAATTTGAGGCAGGGCTTTCCTAAAACAGAAGTGTCTCTGTGCAAGTGGGAACCAGATCACTAGCAACATGCATCATGATAACCAAACCTGTAAGAAGTTGCTTGAAAGCAGCACAAAGCATCACAGGTGCTGCTTGCTATGCAACAAAAATGGGAAAAGAAAAATAATGTGAAAAAGAGTAACTGTGAAACTTAAAAAGCATTTTCAAAGGGAAATTGATTTATATTTGATACACAGTTCTTAAAATCAGAACTAAATCAGCAGATTACAAATAAACCAACTTATTTCTACCTTACTTAATTCTTCATTTGAGTCTTCATTAAGAGAATGAGTTAAGTAAAATATAAATCCTCTCTCGTATGTCTGCATTTCATCACCTTCTGAAACTAGTCTCTTTAAAACTTCAGTCACGGATAAACCTGACATTCTGTAGTACGGCAAAGCAAGGTGGTAATCCTTTGTGTCAAACCTGAAGGAAATAGAGAGGAAGGAAAAAAATAACAAAACAACTATGGGCAACGCTTTTGCCATCACTCTTTATAAGAACTACGACTACATCAAACAAAGTCGCAGGCACATCAGTTATCAGCATGTATTATTCATATTCAACATAGTGTTGAATTCTGTTTAATGACAATAAAGACAACCAGATACTGAAGAGAGGACTACATTAAGTTGGTTTTGTGAAACAGAAAAATTTGTGTTACATGTGCAGTACTAATGTCAAATGGCAAAGAATTATGGATTTTCATTTTAAGGTTACACTACTGGAAACTCAGCTCACCTATACCGCTTTGGTATCTAAAACATACCTGCTATAGCAGTCTCCTAAGAAGGCACAACTTTCTCTGAATGCTCTTACAAGATCTTCCTTCTCATCTGATTTAAGGAAATGAGGATCCATTATAGCTGCTCTGACCAGTAAGTGAGCCTCACTTAGAAGATGAATGCAGCTCTCAGTTTTAACATTTTCGTAAGTTCTACTATAATCTACCTAGAACAGACACAGGATATACTTAGGCTGCTGACAAAAATTAAGAACATACAGGAACAATTCTAATGAGTATGGCAGCCATTTGAAACAGGATAATGGGCTATTCATAAGAAATATATTACACTATATTCTGCAATGATGTGCATCAGAGATTAATTACCAGTACTTATTTTTAGTTAGCAAATGACAAAAACAAGAGTTGGGCAATACCATTTCTCTGTAAAGCTGAATTGTTGAAACAGTGTTTATAATATATAAATTCCAACCAGGCTCTGACTCAGAATTTGTTCTGGATTTGATGCTGTCAGCCTTTCTGGAACTGGAGGAAAGGAAAAGAGTTGAGTTGTCAGTGTTGAAATAAACACTATGCAACCAAAAAAACCCCACTCATTTCATAATTCAAATGCATAAATAGGTATGTTTGCAGACTAGTAAGTGCTGGAGAGTTAAGCTGTGAATTTAAGTCATACTGGCTAACAACAGAACAGGGATGGGCACGTTCATACATCAGAGACATCATCAGACCTGTCTACTACATCTTCTTCTGTGTTAAACACCAGGGAGTATCAGAAATCACAGAATCATCAAATGGCTTGGCTTGGACCTTAAAGATCATCTAGTTCTAATCCCCCTCTCATAAGCATGGGATGCCACCCACTGAGCAGGTCAGACTGCCCAGGGCCTTGTCCAACCAGACCTTGAACAGTTAAGTAATTTAAATTAGCTGTTTACTTACCTCCTGTAACGACTTAGTGCATGTTTGCATGTTTGCTGGCTCAGTCTATAAAGCCCTGAGGTTAAAAACACTGTAGGAAAACAGACTCTTTGTTCTGCCTTTTGGTTTTATTTTAACTGTACTAGGATATTTACATCTTTATTTTCAAACTATGGTGCTAAGTAGCTTAGTTTTTGTCCAACTTACATTCTTTACAGAAGGCAAAAAGTCTGTCTTCTTCAAATGCCAATTAGAATATTTGAAACAACACAACTGGCAGAAAACATCCTTAACACAAGAAAACTACAGTATTTTGAATAGACATTTTCCCTGACAGGCTTCTCCTTATCTTCTTCTGAATAATGTCTGCTCTAGACTTTAATACTGGTTCAAATAACTCCTCAATCAACTAAAGCTGTCCCACTCTTGTTAATTAACTTAAACTGACTTTAATAAAAGTGGTTTCTGAATAGCTGTTTAGAATAGCCGCTTAGCTGTCTTATGAAAAGCCTTCAAAAATGGAAGGGGAATAGCAGTTTCCATGGAAACTTGTAAAAAGTCGCACATGCCTCTGGCTACATACATGCTACAACAGTAACTCGGGGCAAAGTCTGATCCAGCTTTTGTCACGGGTAACTATAGTGATGTTCACAACTTTCTTGGAAAGAACCCTTAGCCAAAGACAAGACAGTTTAACGTTGTGCTGCAACATACTTTGTAACCTGTAGCTTTGGTGCTACATATTTTTGGTACTCTACATTTTTTCTCAAGATAAATATTTTTTTAATTCTCAGGATAAATTCTTAGCAATGTTATTTTAACATTTTGTTGATTTCAAGCATTTGTGACTTTATGCTCATTTCTTCTATGTCAGTAAATACAGTAAAACTGAAAAAAAAAAAAAAAGCTTGATTGCTCTTCTCAATCACTAAGAAGACAATTATTTCTAAAGAGTTTTTTAACAGAGGAACCACTCTTCAACTGCAATATCCACAAGTTCAGCACTGTACACAGAGCTATAAGTACCATCTCCCTAAAAGACACAAATCCTTACAGCATCCTTCTTGTAGGCTTTCTTCTTTCAGTAATATCTTCTGTGTCTGCCTTAGTCAAAAGAATTATATGGTTTTTGAAATGACAGATAGCTCTTGGTCCTATAAAAAGCTGCATTCTTAATGTACAGACATCCAGTGTGACAGGTGGACAAGCCTATAAAGGAAAGTGACTGTTTTGTAATTTCACTTGGTATGTACGTTGAGTTTTTAAATAAATCAGAAAAAAAAAAACCTTTGTACAATGATCTGACATTAAAAACATTCACCAGCTTTGCTAACTTTGAGTGCTTCACTTGAGCAAAAATAAAAACGTTCATAAATGCCTAACAAGAATCATTTAATAATGAGTAAAAAAAAAAAATTATCTCACTCTTCAAAGCAACTGCAGTTTCAGCTATGTTTCTCAAAATAACAGAACCTGAGGGAGATGCCTAACAGGGAAAACTTTATCCCGAATAGTTTGAATCTGGCCAAGTTTTAAAAGACTACCTGCTTACAAAAGTCTTGATTTCAGTGGCTTATAAAAAGCAATTACAGATAGAAGTATTATATTTGCTTGCCTACTGTTACCTTACATAGCCGGTATTATTTCCCCTATTTGTTCTATATGCACTTTTCACGTAAAACATATGCCATCATCTATACTGAACTAAAAATTGAAAAATGCAACCTCATTTGCATGGAAATATTCTAAATTTAGAGCTTAAAAAGATAAAATACTACACTTACAAATTAACATACACAGTGAAACAAGACAACACAGCACTGTATGTGTAACCTGCTTTTTGAAGATGCCTCAACCTTTCTTGTAAGAGGTGGAGGCCTACAGTGGTGATCTGGAGGCTCTAGACTGGCCTGGGTTAGTGAGACCCAGAACGAGGCGGCTCTAAAACTGGTGTAAAAAAACAGCAGGAAAAATAGTAATAGCAAATAATAAAAATAACCACCATCACACTTCAAACTCCACACTGGGGCAGGGACACCCATGAGGGAACTGGCCCATGAAGGACTCACACCAGCGCAGGGACGCCCCTGAGGGACTGTAGCCCACGGAGGGATCCATGCCAGAGTGGGTGGGCAGACTGTGGATGGCAAGATGCAGCATGGAAATCTGTGCAGGACTGCAGCCTTCACACCTCTCCAAAACTCCTACAGAGACAGGAGGCAGCCTGTTGCCTGACTGGAGGAATTGCGATGAATTTCAATGTAACCCATAGTGAAAACGCAGAAAGCTGAGACTAGAGAATGGACAGGAAAGATTGTGGCACGTGCCGGTATTAGCTATCCAGAGCAGAGAATACATGTTTGGCTCTTGAAAATTTTATAAAACTTCTACTGGCCTGTGGTTTCTTTATGTCTCCTGTCTACATGCTCAGAAGAAATCCTTAAATGCTATCTTAAAATACACCTCTGTCTATCTTTCCTACTACTTTTATTAATGTGTATCACGATCTTCACATTCAATAGATTTTTACTGGTAAGCAATTTAAGGAAGGGAAAAAGTTTAGACCTCCAAGGATCAAAAGCCCTCCTCCTAAAAAACACGCCCCAAATATTTGGTAGCAGACTTGTTCGATTGCCTACATGCCTCTTAGAAAAACTGGTTTTTCAAGGACATCTAAGAGAGAGAAACATCACACAATAAAAGAAAATTCTGCACTCTTCGTTCAGTTTTCTACAGAAAAGCATGGAATTCAGTTTAAAAAAGAAGTGATTTTATAGCTTTTCATGTTTTTGAAAACATTCTACTAATGGTCTAGAATTTTACATGGCAATAATAGATTGTTTCATTGAGACATCTGTAGACCACCAAAATACAACATGCCGTAGCCTGAAGTAAAATACTTATTTTGGGTGTTATTTTATTGGTTCAGCCACTAGAAACTAACAGGATCTCAAAAGAAAACTTAAGTCAACTAAGTGCCATACCACTACTCCCATTCTTTTAGTGAGATAATGAGAGGTGTACCTTCACCATCGTGTCAATATATGGATCCTCATCACGAGCTGCTGCTGCACTGCATCTCACTGTGAAGCACTGCAGGTTCTGACTAGAGGGGAAAGAAGAAAACACAACAATGAAGGAAAGAAATTAAGACTTGCAAAAATCAAGTAGCCAAGACTACAGTGAATCAGCTTTTTCCTTTGAAGAAATCGGCTTTAAAGCCTAAGCAGGAGGGTGTGCTGAACTAAGACATGAGCCTGCCCAGAGATTTCCAGGAGGCTATGAAGGACGTATCAGAGGGGAAAAAAAAATTTAAAAGGACAGCAGCATAGAGAAACATAGTAACACTATCAGTAAAATCATAAGCATAGTACCTCGTAATGACATGCAGGAACTGTGGAGTGAGGACTGCCTGCTCTGACTTCTCTGAATACTGGTAAGTAGAGATTAGTTCTACTAACTTCCCAATAGAGTAGAGAAATCCAACATGAGGTAAAGAGAAAAAGCAAAAGAGACTCAGAAGTTTTCTCTCGTTCTCAGTTTCCTCACAGGCTGTTGCAGAACTTCCTAGATGTAACAATGAGAAAGGCATTTTATGTACTTCATAAATCAAAACCTGGCAATTCCATTCCAAGCCTGATGCCTAAAAGAAACAATCAAACCTGCCCAAGTTGCAGACTAGTTTTCTTAGTAGCTAGTAAAAAGAAGCTTTATATGAAGCTCAGTGCACATGTCAAAATTTTGTATGACATGTTATCTCATTTAGAGGCATATTCACAAAAATATGGACGTAGCACCTAGTGAAGAAATTCTATAGATGTAACAGCATTAGAGAATCCTGGTAAATTCACCACAACTAAGCATCCATGGATTGAAAGCCTGATCGTAGACAATTACTTTTAAGTTGGAATGAATGCTCATCCAGAACTGCAGCTCACAAAAAAATAGGTCACCACTTAAGGAAAGGAAAGGCTGGAAATGGCAGAATTTATTAGGACGCCACTCTAGCAGGTAACAACTGTGTTAATTTTCTACAGACCCTCTTGTCAAAGCCTGTAAATCACATGAGAGCATACGACAGCTGGAGTCAAATGGCAAGTAGCTCATTCTTTTCAGTCAGCTGCAAGTTAAATGAGACACTGCTACTTAGCAGACAATAAACCATCTCAAACTGAGTGAGCAGTCAGTAAAAGGCAAGGGCCAACCATATCCTGGGATGCATCAGGCACAGCATTGCCAGGGGGGCAGGGATGGGATTGTCCCACTCTGCTCTGCACTGGAAGGATATAAAGCTATTAGAGAAGAGGCTAAGGGAGGGCTACAAAGACGGTGAAGAGTCTGGAGGGGAGGCCATAGCAGGAGTAGCTAAGGGCACTTGGTTTGTTCATCCTGGAGGAGACTGAGGAGAGACCCAAGAGCATTCTACATGCAGTTCCTGAGGGAATGGCATGAGGCTGTGTCACGGGAGGTTTAGGTTGGGTATTAGGAAAAGGTTCTTCCCCCAGAGGGTGGTTGGGCACTGGAACAGGCTCCCCAGGGCAGTGGTCACGGCCCAAGCCTGCCAGAGCTCAAGGAGCATTTGGAAAACGTTCTCAGGCACTTGGTGGGATTCTTGGGCTTCTCCTGCGCGGGGCCAGGAGCTGGATTTGATGATCCTTGTGAGTTCCTTCCAACTCAGGACATTCTATGATTTTATGAAATCTGACTGCTAACACAGAGCATTAAATTCTTCCATGGGTCTTTTGGGGCTTGAGCTAGTGAACACCTAAAGTCTGCATTCATCCCTTCCAGTTTTAATCAAAACTACCTTTTTTAATCAAAATCTACCTTCAGAAAGGTAGCCAGTATCTTAGTGATTATTAAGGTTTACTGCTCTGATTTCCTCGGCTGGCTGAGTGGCAGTCTAGTATCTTGCAACAGTACGGAGAATTTTATTAACGCAATGTGAAGACTGACTGTTTTGCAACACAAAATTTATCGGTAAAGAACTGATAAAAGCCGATTTAGTCACACTTTTGGAGTGATGAATTGGTATGTTAGTTCAAGTTTTATGTAGAACTTGGACAAATTAAAAGACATTTTTGTTAACAGAAGCTCAGTTTAAACCATTGAAAAGGGAGGAAAGACCTCAATTTAAAAACAAATCACACAGAAATCACACAGTGTACGAAACAGGATATACAAAGAAGCTCCTTCCTTTCACAAGTCTCCTATGACACAGTCCATAGTGCATTCATGCATATCCATATACCTGTCTGGTATACAGGAAGCAGTTGAAGAGAGTGCAACTTTGTCTCTTCACAAAACCCAAAAGGCGACTGGTCGGGTGCAAAACGTCTAGGAAAAAAGTCCGAAACAACATGGGACTACAGTGAGAAATTATGATGATATACTTTGGACAAGTAAACAGGACTGGTTATAAGAGGCATAGCTCACATTTTAACACTCAATAACAATGCACACTCCTACTACCAATGCCATTGTAGAAGCCAAGAAGCGTGTGGCGCAGCTAGATAGAACTATATTGAGTTCCTGCAACCGAAATCCTCTCTCTTTGCTTGTCTGCAAGATGCATGTCCAAGTCTGAGATCACTGAAGAAATTCTGCAATTGATTTTGACCTCAATTTAACCTTCTTTTTCCTCTCTCCTTCTATTCCACTGAGCTATATGGAACATCATGCCATCTCCAATACTATTTTTCTCCCGATTATGTGTCATCTTTTTCCCTCCTTTGCTTTGGAATTCACTGTTGGACCCTGATATCAATCCTTCCTCGGCTTTTGACAGAAACTTTGATGGAAGAAGACGACTAAATCAGCTTCCTGAGGAGGGGACCTGGAGAGGCAGGTGCTGAACATTTCTCCCTGGGATCCTGGGACAAGATACCTGGGAAGGGCTCAAAGCTGTGCCAGAGGAGGTCCAGACTCGACATGACGAAGCATTTTCTTACCGAGAATAGTGAAACACTGAACAGGTTTCCTAGAGAGGTGGCGATGCCCTAGACCTGTCACTGTTTAAGAGGCGTTTGGACTGTGCCCTTAATTATGCGCTTTAACAGTGGCTCACCGCAGAAGTGGTCAGGCAGTTGCACTAGACCATTGCTCTGCAGATCCCTTCCAAGTGAAATATTCCAAGATACTAAAAAATGGGCTTTCTTTGGTATCCCATAATTTCCTCAGTTCAAAAGAAACACCAAACCTTATAAAAACCCCAGAAGTCAAAATATCAAGAGTTTTCTTTCAAAAAGACAAAACACACAACTCAGTTTGGTTTTATGCAGTAAATTAACCCATAAAAGGGAAAATACATCTGTAATACCTGAAAAGCAGATACTGCACTTGGAAGCGCTTTGTGTCCTCTGTAGGTAACTCTGTGGATTCCAGTGTGATGGGTATCTCACATAGCTTACTTTCTTCCCCAAGCAGTTCCACTGGCTTCTGACATATGATGAACTCATCTAATTCAAGCTGTAAAGTATGCGTCGAAGGACTTTCATCTTTCACACCTGAGCAATGAAAATGCTACGTTAATCGTTCAAACCATTCCACTCGGCAGTAAGAAAATGGTATGACATAATATCAATTAAATGCTCCAATTACAGCTAGCTAGCTAGCATTGGCTTCCTCAAACCACAGGATTTTGAAAACAACCATGCTAGAAGATGGGAACAATTCCTATTTAAGCCTCAACAGTCTGAACACTTAAGGGTCAAGATTTCTGGGGGAAAAAAACCCAAACAGGTAAACTGTTCATTAGAAGGTGAGTCCAAGGCAACCAGTGCCGCAAACGGCTGGTCATCAAAAAATGTTGACTTTTGGCTGAAGAGGTTTTGAGAAGGCAGAGGCAGCTATCGCAGGAAGTTGTGTTATCTTAAACTCACTTAAGTCCTGGAATGCAAATCCTAAGAACACTCACAAAGTAACTGGAACTTTTCTATGTAGTTTTTAGTAATAAAAACAACTAGGGGCAGGATGCCACTATCTGAGAAAAGATCAATGTTCACTCAGTGAAGAACATTACATTTATATTGTTCCCATCTGAAAAGTCTTATTTACCTTTAAATTTTTTCTAGGTACAGTGTCCATTTCTAAAAGACCATCCTTTAAAGTTTCTTCAGTTATAAAGAAAGGACCTTCCTAAGGTTTGTTGGTGTTGAACTGATACGTATACATTTGGAAAAGTGAGAATTGGTAACTGGTTACGTACAGATTGCTATCCTGCAACACACAGGAATGAAACCTCCTGAGTACATCTATTTCTGGGATTTCTAGAATTCTAAGGCAAGCCCCCGAATAAGATAAAGGCCTGAAAAAGGACAATTTGCTTGATTATGGCAGGTTCTGAGCCTAACAGTTACAAAACTACACAGGCATCACAACAGAAACATTCGTAATTGTGTAAGCCAGTTACTTAGGCAGTGACACTGACAGAATAACTTTTCTGAACACAGCACACCGAACTACTACCACTTTAACTTGGCCCGTCGTGGCACCCTGAAACAGGGACCCAATTCCGTGTCTGCAGAGGCTGTACTATCCTCTAAGTGTGCAGCGTGATGGCACAGCAGTTTGAAATGTTACCTCCAACTGCAGGTTGGTACAACTTTTCACGCCCTAGATTATTCAGCCGATAGTCAATGATAGGACAATCTGGAAATATTTTCTGAAGGGCAAAGACCCTGTTTGAGACTACTTTCAGAACAACAGGAATCAATTAGCAGATTCTTGGAGATAAAAAAAAAATAAAAATAAAAATTTAAATTATTTCAGCACCTACCTCCATCCTCAGCCTTTTCTGGTGCACTGACTCCCTGAGCACATTGCTCTGTCCTGTCTGCACTTTGCTGGACCAGTTCCAGTTTCAGGATTAGAACATCCAGCTCTGTTGTTACGGCTATGTGTCTGGCACAAAATGCAACTTCAGCAGGAATGAGGTTATCAATGTGCAAAATTAAGGAGCGTTCAAAATCTAACACAGTCAAATTCTGGTTTATGACCAGGTATTTCAAACAGAACATGACTAGTTTATTCTTGCAGCCCACAAGAAGATCTCCATTCACAGGACAACACGAAATGCACAGTGGAGGATCTGAAAGCGGCATTTCAACAACTGACATCTGTTCTTTTAAGGTTTCACTGTATGACTCTTCCATCTTGTGACCAACCATCCGAACGCACACACGAGAACTCCCTGAAGACATGCATCTCCAGTTCATATACGCTCTTAGGAAAGTTGCTTTGCTTTTTTCTTCAATTGTCACCAGATAGTCTCCTTAAAAGAAAGCATACTGATGTATCATTAAAGAATAGAGGACAGTTTCTGAGCTCTTTACCTGCTGTAGTACGCTACAAAGAACATCTTCAAGTCTCAACTCTTACAAAAAATTCCAGAAACAGTTTTCACCGATTTTTCTCAAATTAAATATAAAGTGCAAATTGCTTTGCTGGGTGGCACACACCTCACACACCAGTAAAAAACAGGACTTGCAGATGTAGATCCAAAGTAACTCCTATGCGAACCCTGTCTATGAGTTGTGACTGCAGACAAGGTTCCCCCCACTCCCCGCCTCCTCATACCCCTTAATGAGGAAATGTTTTGTTCTCTACAGAGCACGGAAGGCAATAGACTCATGAAGAGCTGTGGTGGGATCGGCTGGAACGACCACCCATTCCGTGCTCTAAAAACAAAAAACAAAAAAAAAGAAAAAACAAAAGCAGGGACGGGAGCATAGACCGCAACCGATGCGGAGGCACACGACGAAGGGAGATGCGGCCCGCACCCTCCCTGCAGGCCCGAGCCTGGGACCGGCCCGCACTTCCCAGCCCGAACCGCTGGCCAGCCCGCTCCAGCAGGCGCGCCCTACCTCGGGCTCGGAGGGAGCCTGAGAAGGAGCCTGAGGGGAGGTCTGAGGGAGAGACGGGTGGGAGGGCCAGGTCCTCCTCCCGCGGCGGAGCCCGAGCGGCTTTGTTCGCCGCCCGCCGCCCACCGGCCCCGGCCCGGCCGGCCCGCCATCCCCGCCCGGCGGAGCCTCAGGGCCGGTCCACGCACTGGAGCCTGACACGTCCCGGCCTCCCCAGCCGAGCACTGACGGACCCAGCGGTCGCCGGGACTGACCTGCCGAGCTGTGCGCCATGCACAGCACGGGACCCAGCGTGGCGAAGGAGCCCAGGGCCTCGCAGCGGCCCTGTTCGCGCACGGCGAACACCTCCACCCTGCAGCTGGCCGCCGTGCTGGCCACGAACAGCACGTCTTGGCCGCAGCAGAAGTGCGCCGGTTCTTGCTTGCAGGGCACTACTCGCTGCGACCCGAACGGGTGCAGGTTGTAAAGCTGCACCATGGTCTCGACAACTTCGGCTGCAGCAGCAGAGACAGCACCCGCCGCTCCTCTCGGGGCGGCGCCCTGCACTTCCGCGGTGGGCAGAGCCGCCTCCGCGCGCCGCTGTGCGAGGGCGGGTGCGGTCGGCAGTGTGCGGCTGCCCCGGGGCAGGTACCCTCGCACGAAGTTCCGTGTGGCCTTAGCGTGACTACGTTGCTGTGTGAGCACTGCCCGGAATCCTCCGTCAGGGCAGAGCGGCGCCGTACCCTGGCGGAGCTCTCGAGTGGGAAGATGAACTGGAAGTGATCCTTGAGGAGTGTGGGACGGACTGGGAACGGCGACTCATAAATGGAAGACCTTGCTGACGAGTATTTGGTCGGTGGTTTGTGTGCGGATCGGCTTTCACTCGGGCACGGCTTGGAGCAGCTACCGCCGGCAGCAGCGTGCCTAATGCATTAGCCTTCTGAAGCCTGGGTTCTTCCAGTCTCCCAGTGTCAAAATCAGAGACTTTTTTGTATTTAAATACAGCAATTCTTTCTCAATAACCAACAAAAAAATTTCACACCCCAACCAACAAACCCCCCAAACAAAAGCGTAGTTATTTCACAGAATAGTCCCAGCTGGAAGGGACCCACAAGGATCACGAAGTCCAACTCTCAGCTGAATGGCCCGTACGGGGATTGAATCCACGACCTTGGTGTTGTTAGCACCATGCTCTAACCAACGGGGTCAGCACTTTTTACACAAGCCAAGTGTCCCATGCTACAGCTGCTTCCATGTGTCTCTAAAGCTCTATTCATGTGACCATACTGGTAAAGGATATTAGATTTTCTTTTTTGCTAGGCCAATGTAGGAAGGTAAAAATTACCATGCACTTTTAAAGCAGGTAACAGATCCACTACCAAAACCTGCCATCTCAAATGGTCCTTCCTTCATGAATACACACATTAATAGTGAAGAAGAAAAAGCAGCAGTATAATCTCTGGAACTTTATTTGGAAACAAACAGGGTTCTTCAATTTTTTTTTTTTTGCTAAATCAATTTTTCCAGGCTTTCGTTTTCTCAATATTCATCTCCTTCTTCAGCCTCTGCTTCTACTGAGTCTAGGCCAACTTCTTCATAATCTTTCTCAAGGGCAGCCAGGTCTTCCCGGGCTTCAGAAAATTCTCCTTCCTCCATCCCTTCCCCAACATACCAATGCACAAAGGCACGCTTAGTATACATGAGATCGAATTTGTGGTCGAGCCGAGCCCATGCTTCTGCAATAGCAGTTGTGTTGCTCAGCATACATACAGCCCGCTGCACCTTGGCAAGGTCAGCACCTGGCACCACAGTTGGAGGCTGGTAGTTAATGCCCACCTTCAAGAAAACAAATGACAACTTTCCTTAGCAGTGCTAAGGCTTAAAGACTCATTTCTGTTAACAATCAAAAATCACCATGATTACAAATAGCTTAGAGTTATTTTGCACTTCATCAAAATATTTAACAGGGACATTACAACATTGTAGTATGACTGTCACCTCTGAAGACTACACAATTCCTAATCATTTAGATATCGAGCACTTAAAAGGCTACATACCTTGAATCCAGTTGGGCACCAATCCACAAACTGAATGGTACGTTTAGTCTTGATAGTGGCAATGGCTGCATTGACATCTTTGGGCACAACATCGCCTCTGTATAACATGCAGCAGGCCATGTACTTGCCATGGCGAGGGTCACATTTGACCATCTGGTTAGCTGGTTCAAAGCATGCGTGGGTAATTTCAGCCACAGATAACTGCTCATGATATGCTTTTTCAGCAGAGATGATAGGGGCATATGTTACCAAGGGGAAATGGATTCGTGGGTATGGAACCAGGTTAGTTTGAAATTCTGTCAGATCTACATTGAGGGCTCCATCAAAACGCAGTGAGGCTGTGATAGATGAAACAATTTGCCCAATTAATCGGTTTAAATTTGTGTAAGTAGGACGGCCAATGTCCAGGTTACGACGACATATATCGTAAATGGCTTCATTATCTACCATAAAGGCACAGTCTGAATGCTCTAATGTTGTGTGGGTAGTTAGAATTGAGTTGTAAGGTTCCACTACAGCAGTGGAAACTTGTGGTGCTGGATAAATTGCAAACTCCAGCTTAGATTTCTTGCCATAGTCAACAGACAGCCTTTCCATGAGCAGTGATGCAAACCCTGAACCAGTGCCTCCTCCAAAACTATGAAAGATAAGGAAGCCTTGCAGCCCTGTGCATAGATCAGCCTATAATGAGGTGAAAAAAAATGAGAGAAAAAAAGAGTTATTGCTGGTTTTGGAGAAATCAGTATTAAAATAATCATTCAAAATAATTTTTGTCATAAGTTTGCTAGTTTTACATTGTTATAATTAAAAAAAACAGTGTTCTTGAAAGGTCCTGGTTTAACTGATTGCATTTTTATTTAAAGGGTGGGCGGGGCAGGCAAGGAAATAAAAGGTTTATTTTGTTTTGAACAATTAATTATGCATAAAATTCTTAACACAAAAAACCATATAGCTAGCTATAGAGCTGTTATCAATTATAATCAATTATTTTAAATACTAACTTGCAGCATGAATCCTTACCAGTTTGCGAATGCGGTCTAGCACTAGATCAACGATCTCTTTTCCGATGGTATAATGGCCTCTGGCATAATTATTGGCTGCATCTTCTTTCCCAGTAATGAGCTGCTCAGGATGGAATAACTGCCTATACGTGCCTGTACGTACTTCATCTACAAAACACCCCAAAATACCGCATCATAAATTTGATCTGTTCAGTTCTGTGTGTGCTGCCTAGTGACTACACACGAAGCACATGTGTCAAGAGTGTAGACAGCATCTCTGACTACACACAGCTTCGTCTGACTAGTCTTAAGAAGTTGGCACCACTTCTGCCCCTTTGTTTCAGGGTAAACATCAGGCACACACAAAGCACTATTTGTACTTAACGAACACAGAGATCACTCAGAAAACTACATTACAGGTACGGACATGATACAAGACAGCACTCAAACAAAACTCTGTATGCAGTGCAGCAGTCTGGAAAGATGATCCAGATCATAAAGAAGTTCTCTTGTTTTCCAGATATTGTTACCTGTAGACCATTATTTAATTTCTTTCAAATAACAATAACCTCAAAAGTCAAAACAGCATCCAGACACACGTTTTAAAATCTGTAGTGTTCTATAGAAACAAAAAACGACAGTAGGGAATCTGTAAAGGATCCTCACTTTTTCACTTAAGACCTTTAGTGTTGGGTACATACCAACTACGGTTGGCTCTAGGTCTACAAACACTGCTCTCGGAACATGTTTACCGGCTCCCGTCTCACTGAAGAAAGTGTTAAATGAATCATCTCCACGTCCCATAGTATTATCACTAGGCACTTGACCATCAGGCTGGATCCCATGTTCAAGACAATACAATTCCCAACATGCATTGCCAATCTGAACACCAGCCTGACCAACATGGATGGATATGCATTCACGCTGCAAAGTAAAAAGAGAATGATAATGAGACATGAGGCTACCTGCCCGTGGGTTGTACTTTCCACGATCTTCCTTTGCCGCGATATTCCCTGTTTGCTCCTAAGTGACAATTTAGGAGAACAAGTTGTCTGCTGCTGGCAAGACACTACTCACCTCAGCTGACCCGCACTGACTTTGAGAATATTGGAAGATCCTAAAGACAACATAATTTCTAGGTACACATACGTGAATACCAATCCATTATCCGTTAAAATGCTGCATATATATTCCCTCTTTAATATTCAGCCTAATCTCTTTTTCACCTTCTTTTAGTCTTTGGAAGACCTCTTTAGATAATATCCCCCCAATCCCCTTGATTCGTTACCGAACCACGTACTGGGTAACTGTTGCAAGAATCTTTCCTGCACAGGACCATTCACTACATTTTCCTGTTTAATAAGCATAGCACTATCTAGGCCCTAGCAATTCGTACATATTTTTTTCATACATATTCCTACGCGAAGTCGTCTTAGAGTCCCAGTCGATTGTAATCTGCCCCCTTTTAGCTAGCTCCTTTGATTCTAAGCAACTGTGCCATGTATGTTTAATCTCCCAATACCTCAACTGTCTTACACCTAAGATGGAAATAAGCTGCTTTTCTAGTTTACTGTTAGAATGTATCTAGAAAAAAGCAGAGGTGGGAAAGAAAAAGCAGGGTGGCTGGGCTGCTCTTCCCAGTTTCCTTGATAGCTTCATCAAACTCCGCAGTCTCCTCTCCACCCCCGCAGATCCGGCACGAGTCTCGCGCCGCCCGCGCGACCCCTCACGCCGCCGGCCGTACCCGCTCCTGATTGGCTACGCCCAGCGAGTGACCCACGGCACGCGCCGCCCGCCCTGCCCCTCACCGTCGCCGGCCACACCTCCTCCCTTGATTGGCTACACTCAGGGAGCGGCTCCCGGCGCGCGCCCCCCGCCCCGCCCCTCGCCGCCGCCGTGCCAGGAGCACGCGCCGTGCCGTCTACGGCTTCACGCGCCAAGGCGGCCCAAAAACGGCGGATAGATCCGGCCGGCGGCCACCATGCTCTTTCCCGCTATCTCCCTGCCTCCCGGATCAGGTTTCAGTTCGTCCCTCGCCTCTTCGCGCGGGAGGTGCCTGCTCCGAACAGACTTCCCTTGCACGTATCTCGTCTCGCTAGCTATCGGCCGGTTTCTATGCTTCGCCTCCCCTAAAGTTAATAAGCTTTTAAACTGATTTCTCTCCTTTTCCCCAACCCTTCTGCCTTAGAGCTACCGCGGGAACTTCAGGCAGAGAGTGCCTGCAAGTCCTGCCCCAGCACGTGCAGTCATAAAATCCCCTGAGGTGCTGCAGCAGAAGCGGCCCCAAACGTCCTTTCTCCCCCTGCAGCCGCAAGGATCCCATCTCCAAATGCCCTTTCTCCCCCCCGCAGCGGCAATAATCCCGTCTCCCACCATGGTGCCTTGCTAAGATGATGAACTCCAGCTGCGCCACAAAACGTCCGTCGCCGCGACCGACCGGCACCAACTGCTGACCGTTAACCGCCTCAAACCCCTCGCCTCAGGTGCTGGCTCTCCATTGGCCCTTACCCGCGTGGGCTACGCGGGAGCGAAGACCGTTGATTGGCCCCTCGCCTCAGCCTCTGACTTCCCATTGGCCATTATCCGCGCGGACCGGGCGCGAGGGAAGGTCTCTGATTGGCCGAGGGCGCTCTACTCCCGGCGAGGGGGAAGTCTTGCCGCAAGTCGGGGGCACGTCCAGGGGCGGGGCTTGGGCGGCACGACGCGGGCGTGGGGTGTGTGCGTTCTGTCCTCTCGAGGCGGGAAATTCGATCTGGGGCGCCGGGGGTTTGCTACGTAGGCTTTGAGTAAAAATGAAGTGGTACCACAGTGCCAAGCTGTTTTAATATGTAAACGTGATCTACACGGGTTATGACGATATAAAAGTACTACTTCCTGTAGTCTCTCCTGATAGTAAAAGGATACAGATCTGCTTTCCCAAGGGGGATTTACTTGATAGAAATACAAAACTGGAGTGGTATTGTCATTACAGTACCACTCCACGAGTAGTGAGCACACTTTCCATTCCCTGCTTTTGAGTAGGCAGATTCACTTTGGCACTTCTGGAGTTTGTGTGATTAACTCCTCAAACCAGCTCAGGAAGGGGGAGGAGACAGGTGCCTTTTTGCTTACATGCTCAGAATGAAATATTACTGTCTGAGAATGTCAAAGTGCCAAATAAGGAAATTTATTGCTCTTGAAGTATAAGAATACTAGGATATTCCAAAGAAATAGGTCAAAATATAACATCTTCACCCCTTTGAACATAGTGTTATTTATAGGTTTTGTAAGACAACAAGGAGGAAACCCTTGTTGATTTTTCAGGATACCAGAAGATATGGTCAGAACCTTTTTCAGAAGGTTGTTGTTTATCTTCCTGAAGAATACAGGTTGGAAAAATTATTTGAAAATTGTTCAGTAATTATTTAGAGCTTAATTATTAACTGAGTATGACTTGAATTTCTTTACTTAAAATATAAAGCAATCTTAACTATAAATAGTGTCACGTCCATAGTATTGTTGCTACTTGAACAGCTGTCATATGAAAATTGCTTATTCCCATTAGGCATTGCGTTGCATATGTAATTATCACTGAGCATACAGTCGAGGTACTTTGAAGTTCTAATTACCATTTTTCCAAGTAAGATTACTCTTAATATATTTTGAAATAGTAGGTCAGAATTTTCTGTAGTATGGGGCAGCTTGTGTTTTTATGTATTGTAGGCTATATCCTCATTGTGTATCAACCGTTCTGATTGCATTTTGATCAATAGAACTGTTTTGATGCATGAGAGCTCAGAGCGTTTCCTGTATGGAAATCTCTGGGTTTAAGTATATTTCTTGCAATATATTGCAAATGACAAAACTCCTGAAGAATTGCGTGAGAGATTACTGACTAAAATTAAGTTGGTTCTGAGCTCTGGTTCAGATGAAGAATGCGCAGTTTGCTTGGAATCATTGGCTCTTCCTGTGATAACACACTGTGCACACGTGTTTTGTAAACAGTGTATTTTTGAAGTCCTCAACTTGAACGGGTTGGTTGTTCCATGGTTAAAAGTAATTGTAATAGCTATTCGAAAGCAATGAACTGCTATCACCAGAAGGCCATCTAGCTATTGTTCTTTCAAATCATGGTGAAGAGTGTAAACCTAGTTATCAGCTGTCTTCTAAAAACTATTGGCCTGAAGTCAATCTATGGAGAGAGTAGCTGTCAAACTGAACCATGGTAAGGCCCATCAGTATTTTCAAAAGCCTGTTCTGTAGTTCTTACCTTACTTTTTCCCTGGGGTAAAAGTGTGCAGCATTGTATGCCTCCATATGGCTGGGTGCCTCTTCACTGCTTGTATGTGACGTGATGCACGTATGTATTATTGTGCTTAAAAGAGACCAAAGCTGTGTATTGGAAGTTGACTGTTGAATTAAAATCATGTGTACACTCCTTTTTCCAAGCTGATAAACGTTGACAGTGGGCCATCTTTATGGCCCTTCTCTGGGCTCTGTCCAGAAAAAGCTTGTGGATGAGTATACTTTGACTGCTCTTTTGAAAACCATTGTATTTATTTTTCTTGTGTGCTTCTAAGTTATACTTTTCCTTTTTGTTTGCCCTTTTCTTTCTAGGGCAATATAATGGCATGGTAGTCTCACCACCTGTATCCAGCGCTGCTGCACTTACTCTTGGGAGTTGTTCTGCCTCCTCCTCAGCCAGAATAGAGCTGCAAATGTTAGCACAAACCTGGGTGGTGTTCTTTATTAGGAACAAGCAGGGACAGATTAGTCCCTGCTTGTGCATAGTCAGCCAGCCTAAGAAGACAGAGGCGGCAAGTGTGGTCTATCTGGCTTCTGGACTGACATTGTTCCATTGCCAGATACACAAAATTTTGACGCAGCTATCCCACTCTACAGAGCTCCTGAGAAATTTGAGGGAAACTAGTGAAGGAAAGAGCACTTGCAGAGGCCTTTTTCCAGTGCAGAGGTACTTGATGTGTCTGTAGCAGTCAGTGCCCCTACTGAACCTTCTGGTTCTTTTAACATGCAAGAAATAAACTGGGTTATGATGTGATGAAATTATCATCATTATATACTACTTGACTGTAAAGTCAAATTACTTACTATGTTTTGCCTAGAAAGGACCATGGAATCTCCAGAACTACTGCCTTTGTCCAATCCCATGTTATCTATAGATTGCTTTCATAGTAGTGAAGTCTGAACAGAGGTGGGTGTGGATTCTGCTCTTTTGAATTATCAGAAGTTTCTAAAACAGTGAGCGAATAAGCCTTTCTTACCTTCAAAATGATTCCTGATTTCAATCAATTGCCAAGGCGATTTTTGCAGCTTTTAGCCAAAACTCTGACATGCATCTAAATCCCAGCGCTGGGGAATTCACTGTTTCCACATGATAGGTATTAGTCCTAGTACTGCATCTGAGCTGGGTAGTTTCTGTGCCTGAATGGTTACAATGCAAATCTCTCCTAGTAATTAACATGGGAAAGTACTTTAGGTATCACTTTGAACACAAAGGAAACCAACAAACTGCATACCCTCTCCCCAAAGCACCTTGGGTTCAAACAGGATTCTTCCAGGCAAGATAATGGTTGCCATTATTAATACAAATGACAGCATTAAATCATCAGTGAGAAATGAAATGTGAAGCTGCAAACACAAAACTGCTGAGTAAAAAGTTTGGCCTGTCATGGTATTATGAACTTGGAAATCGTTTAATCTTTCTAATGCTAACCTAAAAGCATTTACCGAGATTGGAAAAACTTCTTAGTACTTAACGGCTTGAGAGTTAACACGGCTTTCATTTCAGTCTTCTGTTGAGACTAAATTTAGAGTTGCGCAAGTAAGTAAAGATCCTATGCGGAAGTAAGATCTCTACAGTAATCTAATGTCTTTGTGTATCAACTGCATTCTTATAAAAGCTTGCCAGTTATGCATTCAAATATTTTTTCTTCTTCTAGCTGTTCATTGTGAGACATTTTTTGTCATTTTCATATGCTTTTACCGTTAGTCTTCAGTATCTGTGTTGGCATTGTTCAGCTGACTTTTGTGTTTTGTTTGTAATTACAGTACTAAAGTGGAGACGGGATGCAGAAAGATATGAGCTTTTAATTTTTTTTTTTAAAAAGAAGTCTTTATGAGCACTGTTAGGATTTTTTTTTTCCAGATTTAATAGAATTAATTTATTTTGTCTTGTCACTGGAGGATTTTTGGTTTGCTGCCAAATCAGGAAGGGCTCATTCGTTCACTACGTTTGGAAAACTGTTATTTCAAATTTGTGTTAAGGTTCTGTCTCTTGAAAGGATGTCTTTACTGCTGCAAAAGATTAATGTATCAGACTATGACTGCCAGTCTCTTTAATTGGCTAGCGACTCATTCCAGATTAGCAGCACCCAGTATTCATGTGCTTTGTGAGGTCTGCTTGGTAGCCTCTCTAAAGATGCCTTGGTTCCGTGGCCAGATTTCTATATAAACGGAGTTAGCTAATTTTAAAGGGTTGCTCCGTTAGGCAGAAGTTTTTCTCGACCGTCATTTTTGCTTCACAAAGTTGTCCATTTGTACAGTGCACACGGTCTTCTGTTAAATTTTGTGAGTAGTCCTACGACAGTGCTATTGTATAAATTTTGCTTTACCTAGAATATACTTCGGAGAAAAAGGCTTTTGGTGTTAAATTATGCCTCATTTCATGTGCCTGTTGGGAAAAAAGAGAAGATACTCTATGTCTGGCCCTGACAAAGCATATTTCATCAGGCTGCTATTATTTCTGTGCAGGCTTTGAAGAAAAAGGGTAAAAGGTCATTCTTTGTTTGTAACTAAGAAAGATATTGTCTTTGAAAGACGATTTATTTCTCTCATATTTTAAATAGTCTTACTCCCATAGCCCAAATATACCCTTGCTTTAAAACCCTGAGCTATTTATTTCAATATAAATATGCTCAGAAAGAAGACCACTTCACTTTTAAGGAAGGCTGAGTATTTATAAAATGTGTAGTGTTTATGTTAATGCTCTTGCAAATGAAATATTTTGACTGTCACATCAGAAATGACAAAGTGCGTGACAAGAATGAATCCTTGAGGATTCATAAATGCATAAAAGGTGCTTTGTAAAGGTGATATTTATCATTCACTATAAATAACTAGTTTTAATATGTTTCTTTTAATGTTGTTGGGGCTTTTTCATAGAAAAACACCCTCTCTATAGGAATGAGCTTCAAGTAGACAACTTGGTGGAATGGTCCCCTAGAAGAGGAAACAGACTCCAGTAATGGAAAGAAGCCTGATCAGGAGTGGATATCTAGCTCAAAGGTGCATTCTATTGCGTTTTATTTAGCTTTCATTATGGTTTTGGAGAGCATACTCTTTAACTGTGTAAACATACTGAACATATTATACATATGGATAACATACTTCAAGTTATTATTTAAAAGTCTGTCCAGCATGTCTAGCCAGCGCAGAAGAAAATGCGTACTAAAATCTTGCCACGAGCAAATTTTGCAGCAGGGAAACAAGACAAAAAGAACACCAGTTGTAATGTGACGCTGGTCATTGTTCGGTACATAGGTGTGTGTAAATTAAATAAAACTTCCGGTAAAGAGCTTTGCCTTTTGTTTCAGTTTCTGAAGATGGAGCAGATTTATAACCACTGAAACTTATTGAAATCTTAATTTACTTTTGGAAACAAAATCTAAATAAATCCTTCTTTCTTAAATCTTATTTAAACAATATATATTCTGCTCTAGAGGGGAAAACTAAATGGGCGTATGTTCAATACAACGCTTATCAGAAAAAACATTGCGATATTGTTATTTTACTTTGTAGACTTGTTTCTCAAGGTCGGCCATATCATTTTTCTTTGCCTCGTTCTCGTTTGCTGCCAGAATTTGCATCTTCCTGCTCGTCCTTTGACCTTTTCATTTTGAGATTGCTTTTCTGAAACAGTAAGTTTTTAGCTTTTAATGAAAAAATTGTTCTTTCAAATGCTGGTTACAAATTTATTCCCTAAAAATCTTTTTGTGGGGACCTAAGAACTAATTTCAGACATTGTGATCTAGAATAAATCAAGATTTTTATTTTTCTCTTTTTTAGCTGGTGCAGCTACTTGCATTCTCTAGTTAGTGGCTCTTTATCTCATAATAGCTAAACTTTACTGAGAAAAGTAGCAGCCTTCTTCTGCCTCAAATGCAATTCCTTGTTCCTTTTGTTCTCATGTTGGTTCCAAGAGAGCTTCTGATGCCTCCTTATCCCCTGTCATACTTAGCCAAGGGTCTTGCATACCTTATTTGCCTCAGTATTTCTGAGGGAAGCCTTTCTCGCTTCTTGAATATTGCTGTGGTAGAGCACTTGCCTTGGGGCTGTCCATCGCTTAAGCCTTATTTTCTGAAGTTCCAGTACTCTGCTCCTATTTTCCATATACCCTGGAGATAGGGGACTTGCAGACTTTTGACAATGTGAAGTGTGTCTGGAAAATGGGTTGTGAATCCTCTTTCCCAAAGCACTCTCAATCACCCTGTCGTTTGTGACCATTAAAAATGCTGAACCCTTAGTTTCCTATGGAAATTAAAAGAAAGCCTACCCACAGAATTCAAGATTAGTTCATTGGAAAGGTATTACCGAACAGTGATTTCTCTCAATTGATGCGAACTTTATCAAAGCCATCTGTAGGAATGGACTCTAGGCAAGTCAGAATAAGTTCATTTTGGATAAATGCTTTATTTGATTTCGGATAAGCGCACTTAGGCATGCTTCAGTAGAACTACGGAGGGATAGTCCAGCTGCTAAATGTCTGGTTGTTTCTCAGTTTACAACTTTCTCGTCACTGATAGAAAACCCCTTGAAGTAAGTAGAACTGATGTTATTTTAAATAAACGTGTGTTTTTATGGTGTTTTAGAAAGACCTCTTAAAGGAAACAGAATTTTAAATACACATTGCAAAGCAGAGTTAGGCTTTAAATGTATTTATTTCCTGTGGTCACTGAAAATGGATTGTTAGATTGAACATTTTTACTTTCTCTTTAGAGAGTCAGGGTTTGCCTTTACTCGTTTGGATGGGTCAGTGGCACAGAAGAAAAGAATGGAAGCAATTTGTTGTTTCCAAAGCAACCGAGCAGGGTCCTGAACTATAATGCTTTTGTCTGTGAAAGCGGGTGGAGTTGGATTAAATCTGACAGCAGCTTTCCGAGTGTTTTTAATGGATCCTGCGAGCAATGGGTTGTTCATAATGATATGGCTTAATCTAGGTGAAGCTTCTTTGGCGTTTTCCTAAGAGGCAGAAGGAAAGCCCATCTGAGAATGAATGACACTGATGAGTATCTTTAAAAGGCAAATAGGACTTTTCTTCATTTGTTTCCCTAGCATCTTCTTGTTTTAACACTGTATTTTTGTGCTGTCCATTTATTTACTGTGAGTGGAAAGAATGCTAGTAGTACTACTAACAGAGTGGTAGTACTTCACCTCACAGTGTAGCATATGCTATCTGTTCCTCCTTCATACCTCTCTTTCTTTCTGATACTTTTGAATGAGGTTTCCTATTTGTTGTTTATGAACTTCAAAAGCCATAAAGTGGAATTTGAGGAACAGTATATATTTAATGTAGTGCTTGTCTGCTCTAGTCTCTTCTGTTATTATTGAGAATTTATTTATAAATTAAGACATTAGTCTGAGGTTACCTTTTGTGGTCATGGGAGACTAGTAATACCTAAATTTAGGAAGTTTTTTTCCTTTCATTAAAGCACTCAGAAATGCAAAATTATTTGTAAGGAATAAAAATGTAAATTACCTTTATTGATAGCAAAATGGTATTCTTAGCAAACTTGGTTCATGTGCTGTGTCACTGTACAACATCAAGGTTTTTCTATTCACTTCCTGCCTTCTCCCCCGTTTACTCCTCTGCTGTAATGTCCAAGTTTTTTGGCAGTTGGAAACTGAAACAACTTCTGCACTTGAAAGAAACAAAGTAAGGGTTTAGCTTTGGACTTGGGCATCTGTCACCACCAACAGTAAAGGAAAGGTACCAGCCTGGACAACAGGTCAGTGATACTGACAGTATGAATACAAAAGCTATTTATTTAATAACTGAAAGAAATTAAGAGTATGGAGAAGTCGCCGTGAAAGAATTTTTTCGTGCATCGCAATGCATCTTCAGAAATACTGTCTGTTGTATGTACTGCATTGATCCGTTCAGTTGGAAGGGATCTACACTACCATAATGCCATCGAGTCTGACTGCTGCTTTTATTTTTTTTAAACAATTCTCTGAATACTTGTGGAAACCACAAGAGAATTTTAATCTTCTGTGAAAATAACGAATGAGGTATAATGAATTCATTGTATTGTGGCAAGCAGTTCTAAGAAAATAAGCTAAGCATTGTTAACACTGAGTCATCTACAGTCTATAGTTAATACCTAACAACCCAGGGCGAAATATAATTGCAGCCTTTATACACCACTGAACAGCATCTTCTCATCCTGCTGGTAGCCATCCTGTGATGGTAACCATCCCAAGTGGCAGTGGTTGACTATGTGTATTTGATGGAGGAGCAGTGGGCCCACATGATCCTTTATGACTTTTGAATAATCGGTGCTGAATGAGATTCAGTCGTGCATTAGCATTCCTTGAAGTGCACTAGCAGCAATAGGATTTAAGAAGCAGAAATACCAGTGGAGTAATCAGTTTTTCAAATTCTGTGGATTTATTGTAGAACTGTAGCTTGGAGGTCTGCATTCCTTCTCTGATTGGTGTAATACCACAGTGCAAGGGAGGAATATTTATCCAACCACAGATTACTTTCTCCCTTCCCCCCCCACCCCCCTTTAAAATTCTTTGTTTGTTTAAATACAATCATAGATGCAGAATTCTCACCTTTAGGAAGAAATACGAACCTTTAATGTGAGAGGATCACAAGTGTACAGATGTTTCTCTAAGGTTTAGGCTTTTTAATATTTTCCAATGTAAAATACAGTATCCTTTGTATGAGATACTGCATAAAAGCATAGAAGTACTGCAATTCACTTTTCCTGTGCTGGACTGATGAGAGAAGAGTGAAAGTAGCACACTTCAGTCTTTCTTGACTACAGCAAAAATAGAACGGAATATACTTCTGTATGTTTGGGCTACGTCTTTCCTTCAGACACCATGTTGTTCTCATACAGTGAGATTAATATTAGAACAGTTTGCCGTATATAGCTTGCCAGGAATGTTCATCTTGCAGTGACAAATACATAATTTGTTTCTCTTTTGCTTACTACCATAGATTGGAGAAACAAGACTTGTTTGGCTTTTATCTTGCAGCTTGATGTCTCTGATTGTGCGTAGGCATCAGAGGTTCTTAGAATCTAAAACGAGTCATTAGAAGAATTCTTAGACAACTTGCAGTATGTGGGTGACATGAAAAGGCGAGCCCATTGCACGAGACTTGCTTATCAGAGACAGAACATTATTACAGTTTATGTAGACTTAAGTATCTATTCTCTGAGAGCCAGTAGTACTGTACCTCTAGATAGATAAAACATGCTGGAGAAATGCAAAGCACAAACTTGGCATTTCATAGAACCTTACATTTAATGTTACATCCAAAGTATAAGTAGTAACAGCTACACTACTGATTCGCGTTCAGCAAAGTTTCTTGTTTACCTAACATGGTGATTATTGTATATACTAATGAAAGCATACGTGGGCTTTCTTAACAGTCCAGTTTACTGTTAAGCAACTGCCGGTGTCCAGCTGATTTAGATTTTGCCATCGGGTACGGAGGCAGTCAGTATATGCAGTGTTTGTTTCAGAATTAAAATAATGGGATTGTTTTGATGTCTCCTAGATTCCTGACAAACTCTGTTTTTAAAGCATTTACCTGAAGTTCCTGCTTGTTATGAACATATAACCAGAAGTTCTCAAAGCTATCTTTATAGCGGGATACTTAAAGAGTAATACATTAGTCTGGAAGTAATTAATCTGCAAGCAGTATTTGTTCAAGAGGTGATGGTACAATATCCGCTTTGTGATTCCATGTGCACTATTACTATGTTTTGAAGGGAGGTTATTTAACTTGTTCATCGCTGCTAGTAATAGCTTGGAACCCCACTGCAGAAGACTAGTGTTTTGACAGGTGTTGCAGGCTGGGTCAGAAGCATAATGCTGTTATTACTAAGGTGAGTTGAAAGATGATCCCGACAGTTTTCTGGTTATGAATAAACAATTATTTTCCAAGAAGCTTTACTGTATTTTAAAAATTGTGCCATCACAGTCTCACCAGTAAAAATAAATTGTGGAGTGACTGTTGAAGTGAGTTTTGGATTGTCAGATTTTAATATTAGAAATTAAATGTCTCTGCTGAGCTATTTGGAATGACTCAAATGGGGTAGCACAGCTGTTGGTTAGCCTGGCTATTACAGCTCATTATCTTGGAGGTTTGTAGAACGCTTTTGTTACTGTCATAGCAATTTGTTTAGCTGTGTAAGTGCTGCTAGCCTGCCGCGTAAATATTCCATCACAAAAATTGTAGACAGGTTCTCTTCCAATAGAAGTAGCAAAGAAGAGACAGATATCCTTCCAATAAATGTTTAAAACAAAAAAAGCACAAAAAAATTAAAATACCAAATCTTTTAGTCCACCTGCTTTACATCCCTTTTCTTCATGTTTACAAAGTAATAGCTAAATAATGTAACTGTACTTAGGCTACTCAGCTCCCTAGCATTTTTTTCCAAAATACCTAAATTTCTCATCCTAAACTTTTATTTAGAGAAAAATAACATCTTCATTTCAGTGTTTTGGGTTTTTGTTTGGGTTGTTGGTTTTTTCTGTATTTCGGTTCACTATGAAAGATTCAGTAGAAGAAAATATCCTGAAAATTCAGAACAAGAAGAGGGAACTCGCAGCAGGAGCCTTTGCTACCAAAAAGCCTTCCGCAAGTGAAATAAAACAAATTTAACGAAATTAAGGCTCTGATTGATTTATAGCTTGATCCTGTGTTATTTTGCATTAACATGTTCAATATTTTGGATAATACTTCTCTTCAAGTTACATGTCCCGAAAAAAAAAAAATATTCAGTTTTGCTGTCTTTGTGCTCAAAATAGAAAAGCTTCAAATAAATGATAAAAAATGAATTTGCTCCTAAATGTTAATTTAGAAGCACACAAACTCCAGAAATTTTTCCAGTGTTCATTTCTTCAAAAGGTTGCTTGTTAGTACAATGCTTAAGAACACAAAAAAATCCCTCAAAACCAAAATGCGTATTCATGCATTCTAACTTGCAAGTATTTAATCTTATTTTAGAGGTGAAAAGGTAGTAAAAGGTAAATACAGTGTGTCTTCTCCTTCAGACAAAACCCTCTATAAATGAATTAGTTTCATGTTTCTATCTTAGTATTGCCTGATAAACAAACCGATCATCTGGACTGATTGTTTCAGAAAAGGTGGTCAGTGACACTTTGTAAGGAATTCTTATACTTGCAGGCTATATCCAAAGATGGAATTTAATTCAAAATTTTAAAGTGTTTTTACTATTTCTGAATAATGCACAGGTGCAGGAGGGAGTTCCTCTGTTGATTACTTCCCAGCAATTAGTAAAAAGGAAGTACTTAAATTTGTGAAACACTTTCTTTTAACGTTTTACTTAACAGAACTCCAATGATTTTTGGAGAAGTAAATTTTTTTTTGCTAAAATGCTAGAATCATAGGCATGTGTTGACAGCATGCTATCTAGTAATTTCAATAGACACTTTGAACAATAAGACTGTGCTATATGCAAAGTAGACTCTAATCCACTCATGCGTCAGTGTAAATTAAAACAAACAAATTATTTTATAGCTGCCAGCTTTCTAACAGTTTTCCTGTACTGCTTTTCCTCTTGTAGTGGAAAAATGATATGTTTTTCACTTCCATACATATGTCTTAATGGAATGCTGATCTGCATGCCGCTTGATTTAAGGAGGAAGAATTTGGTAAACTACACCCGTTCATGTCCCACCGAGTAAGAAACAGCACTGAAGAATCTCAGTTGAGTGTTAGTTGAATATTCTTGTCTGTTCTTTTCTTCCCGTTTGATTCTGGTCTTCTGATACGTGTTTACCTAACATTCTGCTCTCTTCACTGTGACACTCAGACTTTGAATTGGAGGCAGAGATTGCTATATCTAGGTCCTGTTTAGATTTGGGAATTGTACTTGGCAGCAGAGAAATGGAGTCTGTAAAGCTTGTAAAGCCTTTCACCTCCTATGTCTGAGAATACCAGCCTGCTGATTATAAGATGAATTGCAAACATAGGTAATGGAAAAGGACCGAGAAATAAAGGGAAGATGTCTACTATTTGGAGAAAGTGAGCTAATGAAAGGAGTGAGAAAGGAATTAAAAACAAGCAAACTAACAAGCTGATGCATTTTTTTGGAGAGCCAGCACCTTAGCTATGGAGAGAGGCATACTTTGTCTGTTAGAGAAAGAATTACAAGGACACAAACGATAGAAGACAGCATGAACCCCAGTATTTGATTGTCACTGGAAATCTGAAAAAGAACAAGAAAACAGATGTAAACCTGACTGGAGTTGGGTTTTGAATGGGGTTTTTTGGGTTGTTTTTTTTTTTGTTTGGTTGGGGTTTTTTTGTTTGGTTTTGTTTTTTTTTTAA
>VZTI01002702.1:1227708-1241372 GCA_013397865.1 Struthidea cinerea
TGGGCTGGGGGGGGGGGGCGGTAGAAAAAAAGCAAAGTTTAAGTTCTTCATACCTCTCTACAGAAGCCACAAGAGAAAGCCAGAGTATAGACCAAGCCCGATAGCTGCAAATAGTTTATTAGAAAGATGCAAGATTACCAAGAGAAGCACATCTTAAGAGATCAATAACTTTGGGGTCTTAGAAAGGCTGAGAACTTAAACTGGCCCATGTACTAAGCTAAGACTAAGAAGTCTGCAGTCAGATGCAGGCTACTAAATTCTGTGATTGAGAACTAGAGTTAGAAGCATTACTTTGGTTTTAAAAAGTATTGGCATTCATCACTGCCTGTTTATGTAAGTATTGATTCTCTAGTTATCTTAGGCTTACCTAAATGTGATTCACCATGCAAGATCCGTATGTACATATTTGCATGCTGAACTGGGGTTCTTCTGCTTGAGAACCTTATTAGCTGCAACACACAGAGTTAGGCCCTTCTCTGTATACGTTAAAGAAGTTAGTACATCAAAGAAGTTACTACAGTATAATACCTGGTGCAACATTAGCTACCTACACGGTTTGTTTTGGGCGAGCATACAGCTGTGTCCAAGACCCATCTAGCATGCTTCTCTTTTGTAGTATTTTTTATCACAAGCTTAAAAGGACAAAACTAAAATACCCTGCATCCCACAAACTAAACCACACCCATGCTTTGAGATGGACAGAGGGAAGGGAAATTGATGCAGTGGTAAATAACTTGTCATCCATACTTAGGTATGGATGTACAAGATTATTAGAGCAACGTACCATGTTTGCCCCTGTAGTAATTTCTTTAGCAATTCCGTGCTGTTCTAGTAACGGTAAAACATCAGCTACGTAGGTATCCCACCACATGTTGAGGAATTCTGGGTGAACTATTTTAGGGTCGTCCGTGTTGCCCTTTATGCTTTTTGTTCTGGAGTCATACGTATAATTCCATGGCTTTGTGCTTCCCAGGAAATGCACGACCTTAGTATTTGCACCAAACCTGTTGGACAGAAAAATTTTAGAAGCCAGTTTGTACGCGTGTCTAGAAAATGAGTTTTGACTGGAAGACATAATGTCTTCTAACCTGTTATTTCTGTATTTGTCCAGAAAACAGAAACATGAATATATTTAGGAGGCTAAACGCTAAATGATTGAACTGCCAGTGCCTATTGGGACCGAAAGCATTGCGATAGAACAGAAACAATGCAAACTGAATTCTACGTTACACTAGTCAGACTACAGCCAAAACTTAGCGGTCTGGGCTATTTAAGTACTTACAGACAACTCAAGTCTTTAGGGTGATGTCCATAGCTCAGGACAGAGCAGTCTCAAGCAGCCGTTGCAATCGGAACTGGTTTTAAAAGTGAAAAAGATTCTACTCCAAAGTCAGCAAGCCAGAGAGTTAAGCATTACAAGTATTATGTGGAGAAGGGTCAGTGTTAAGAGTTACCCTTTCAGTTTACAGCCCTGTAGAAATGGATCATTGGCTGGCTCTGCTGCAAGAAGACCACGTCCCTGCAAAACAATAACTTTGTGTAACCAAGGTACTTCAGACGACTCCTGATCTTGGTGCAGCAGGGTCTTCCTCGACTTAGCCCTTACTTAACCCTTACTTCCTAAATAACCTTAGGGCAGCCATGCATGGGTTTGTTGGTGGGGTTTTTTTTTTTTCTTTTTGCAACCATTTGAACTCCATTTTCAATATGGACTTCTAGCTTTGTCCCAGCTGTTATCAGTATGTTCTTCTGTATTAAAAGCACAACGGGAAAAGCATAGCCAAGATGCACCTCTTCTCAAGTAAAGAACTTGACACTGAAAGAGACAACATTCATTTCATTCTCCTGCAGTTCCAGAACTAGGTTTCAGCTTGATTCAATTTTGTGAACAAGCAATACCAGTCTCTCTACTAACAGCGACTCTCTCGCCTAGTTCAGTTTGTATCACATTAGGCTTTCTTCTCAACATTGTATGTAATGGAGAGTAATGTCAAAGTAGCTTGTCTAACATTTTATGAAGCAGATGCCGGTCATTTTGACCGGGACTCAGGCGTTAAAGGCTTTTACGTACGGAGACAACTCGGGCGTGTTTCAAAAGCCATAGAATATTCAAACCGAGTATGCATTTGGGTGGGGGTGTGGGTTTCATACTATTTTAAGGTCCTTGACTGTATTTCCAAGTTCACGTTCAATGTTTTGAATACAACCGATCTTACTGCAGAATGAAGACTTATGTGCGTGTGTGTGTGAAAGGCCAAGTATTTGCATTAAGTGCACGCAAAAAAGCACCTTCAAGAGGTCAGTTACCGGGCTTTAACTTTAAACCCCAAAAGTAAAGATTTAGCATAAGGGATCTACCTTAGTTTTATTAGCTGCCACAGTACTAAGCAACCTGAGTTTTCTTCATCTGAGGCTGCGGCTGTTCTGAAGAAACTTACTGTTCAAAAATCAAGGGTATTTAAGCTAGAGAATAGAATGTGTAAGAAGTATCATGTGACATTTGTTGCAAATGGAGACACGTACTCTTGGTATCTTGTCCACTTACGGTCAGAACGAGATGCCGAGCTTCTACAATGTTTTCAGTATCTGCTTTCTAGATACTTTCTGGATCTGCAATATTTTATTTTGACATTTAAGCTCAACTGTTAGGAAGCTTTATGTCCACACTGGCCTCAGCAACTAATCTGTCTTTTCCCATCTCCCAGAAAAGTCCTTCATCAATGTTTTGAAGTTCGAGAGCATTTGTCATGAATTGGCATTTTCCTTTGGAAAAAGGATTACTGAGACTGCTGTGAAATCTAGTCTCGCTGTACAAAGCTGCAAAAAAACTTAGCTATTGCTGTCAGTAGGTTTAAATTTCGCTATATTCCAACCGCTGATTATCAGGAGTGTAGCTGCTGATCTAACCAAGGGAACTTGTTCCACCTATTGAGCAGGGAATTTCACTTACGAGGGCTGCACTGCCAGCATTCTACTTTTGAAGGTCTGATGAATTCAGTTAAGCAACTGATTCAATCGGTTGAAGGGGATTTTTGTCAGGAGCTCCCAGATCCAATTAGTCTTCCGTGGCAACAAAGTAATTTGTAAAATTGAGGTCATGTGACTAACAGCCAGCCATGGAAAGAGGACATACTTTACAACAGATGTTAGTTTATCGCATGCTATCCAGCTACTTAGTCATTCTGAGGCTTGCATATATTTCTTTAAATAAGTGTTCCACTTTTAGCACGACAAGATTCCAGATAGTATTCTGATCACAAGACATAGTTTGATCTTGAGCCAGCAAGCCCTGCTTATGCTAGCTGCTGCTTTAGACACTAGTAACCTGATGTCATTCAGAGATCAGATTGTTTTTATGCAATTGGCACTTTCCCTCCCCCCCCCTTGCCCCCAGCTTCTGCAGCTCGTAATAGATAAAGAGTTTCTGCGTAACACTTCAGCTTCCCTTCTTTCCCCCGCCTCCTTCCTCCTGGGTAATTGTAACACTTTGAGCGACCCTGCCTCTGACATACAGTTTACTCACATGCCAAACTAATGCTGCTAGCTAGGCAGGATACAGTCTTCGTCACAGAGGAAACATGCAATGATATGTGGTCTGCTGTAGTCCTTGTTCCATCTTGCTGTTACTTAAGGAACTGACAGAGGTCTCGAAAGACTGTTAGGAGAGAATTCTAGCTTGATACAAATCTTTGTTCACCACAATTATTTGAATGGTAGAGGTTGATTACATGAAACCGTAACTACTGGTTGTTACATACCCTAAGTAATTTGAGTGATAAAAGGGCAAGTTATCTAAGTGGAAAGGATACCACCAGTGACATACTGAAGTTCAGCTCAAGTCGATTAAAGAGCCTACTGCCATTGGTTAGAACCGTACTAGACTATATTCTATACCGGAGGAGTGGTTCTTCCTTTTGCAAGTGACCTGTCAAATGTGCTTACTCTAAATCGACTTCAGTGTTATCACCAGGGATGAGTGGTTCAAGCTACAGATACAGCTGTCTCTGCATTTATCTTGAGATGATTCATTTGACTTGCATCAATTCAGCCTTTTCTTTTCTTAAGAGAAGAAATGATTATATATTGAGTGACAGTAACAGTCTCCTCCTAGAAAACCTGTGTAAGCTCACATCGTGCCTGTTCATTCTGTTACAAGAAATTAGTTTATGTAAGCTCTGAAAGTCTTCTTGAAGTTTTCAACTTACGCTTTAAATGCTGGAAGGTAGGAATATACAGAAGTGCTGCTCAAATTATAAATAAACGGTAGATGTTTACTCATGTCTGTTGTTGCCCAGCTGCTGAAGAAGGTGTTTAATAACCCCTGATCTGCACCTAAAAGAGAAAGCATTAATAGGCTACAAGCAACAGACAGCTGTTCGAGGATCTTTTTCAGTCACTTTACTGAGTCGGTAATGCAGTTATCATGTCCAGTAGAAGTCTGGTACAGAACGCTAAAGTTCTATTTGTGAACAACCCGGTAAACCCTGCAGCCTTTGAATATTCCAAAAATGCAGAGAATGAAATAGTATGTCTGGGGTTACTTTTAACAGCTGCTCACAAACTCTGCCATTCGGTTTCTTTTACAGCTTAAATTCAATCTGGATAAGGCAGCAAAAAAACCCCACAATATAACAGTACAACCGAGCACTGCTGAGCTTCAGGACAGCTGTAGCTCAGAAGATCAAATGGCAACAATTAGTTTTATTACTTATGCTTACAGATGCACGACCAACATCACCTCACTGCCAGAGCCAGGGTATCAGTGGCCTGTTAGACCTGCAGTCCGAGATGCATCTACCTCCACACTGATTTGATAAGAAAAGCATATTTAATCTTGGCGACAACTCTAGTAAAACTCCATCAAATCCTTTAACAGACAATAGGTGATCCTAGTTCTGTACTAAAAAGCTCCTGACTAACCGTTAAATGAGGATAACAATCTGTGTTCAGAGGGGTCACCTCTTAGCTTGCAAGTAGAGGTTGTTACAAGGTTAAGCGAGTCTGAAGTTGTTTGGTATCTCAGTAGTAGATTAGCTAAAAAAATAAATAAATATAGCCTACAGGCCAGAGCAGACTAGTTTATAAGCAGTGATCGAGAAGTAAAAACCTATTTATTTATATCCATTCATTCTTCATTACAATGAATATGATTAGTCTTTAAATGACAATAATTCCTCTTCTCAAGGAGATTGAAGGGAGTCCTCCAACTTTCACCTATAACCGCATTCACAAGTAGCATTACTAAAGAGTAGGTAAATGGATAGCTTAGGGTATTAGTAGACAACACAATTTAATCTTTCATTTTCTCAAGCACTCGGTCTCTGCTGACTCAGGAAAAGGTTTTTTTTGGCCTATGAGTCCATATTAAGGTTTATACCATCAGTGCTGTCGGAGCACAATTTGCTTTTTGCCACTGCAGTATCTAGACGCTAGGCATAAACTTAAATGTACAGGCAGTACACTGACAAATATAAATTCTAGGTATCCTGTTACAGCTGTCAGCATACATGCAGATTGCAGAGTGAGAAACTGCCTGGAAACTCAGTCTGGTAATTTCAAACCTCTGACTTGCCTCTCAACACATAAAGGAAGGAAAGCACTTTTGAAGAAGTTGTGTCCATCATAAGAAAACCGAAGGGGCAGCAACAGCGTATTGAACTTACTCTACAGGACTTTCTCTCGCTCAGATTGTACGTACTCGGCTTTTTTTTCAGATTACATTCATTTGTGCCAAAGCAGACAATGAAAGCAGCATCTAGCTGCCCTAATTCAGACTCCAACAGTAGTCTTGTTATATAAACAGGATCTCGGACATAAGGCGAAAAATCAGGCAGTACTCATACTAACTACATATTTACAGATGCATATGAAGGTACAATACAGCAAGACTGTACAAGCAACTATTTTGGATCCCAGGCTACAGAGCCAGAGGATTGTTTAAGCAATAGCCACATTCTTAAGGTAGCAGTACTACCAGACTTCTTCTAAAACCAAACTTTTCTTTCCCATCCACTACTTCTAGACGGTATCTAGAGTAGTTGCATGACATGTTCTTTATTATCCAGAAAGGTGAAGTTTAGACTGAGTAGATGTCGACATAAGTAGCCACCATTCTGCCATTTCTAGAAAACAGCACTACATAGGAGGCACCTGCCTGCTGTTACATGCAAGAAATATTCTGGAAGGTCTTCCATTCCCTAGTTACTACTACTGCGGACAAGGTACTTGCAGCTTGACTTCAACTACACAGTTTGGTAGCTTGTTAAGTTTGTATCCCTATGTCCTATTAAAAGCAGTGACCCTTCACAGGTTTCTCTTACTAAGTTTCCTAGAACCTTTTATTACTCTCTAGGTCAATTTAATTTTCAATCCCCTTTCTCCCTACCAAGTTCCTGAGTTCGGCAGTGGCTTATACAGACGGTCTAGGTCTCCATGGTCTCGTTACTCAGATCACGGCTACCATTTAATAAAAACTAAGTAAGTTTTGAAGCTGAAGTAAAAATTACAGTTCTAGAAATTTGATACCTAAACAATTAACTCACTATTTTTGCTGTTAAGTGCTGCAACAATTGCTTTGCGTTTAGGACATAGAGGAAGTTTCACCATCGCATGGCTTTAGCTTTCAAGTCAGCATATTGTAGAAGCAGTTCTTTTCTTTTAAAGGACAGGGGCCTTCGACCTAGAAGATCTGGTCTGCTAGCAGTCAAGCACAAAGCTCAAAGGAGACAACCACCAACTCTCAGATGTTCCTAAAGCTACAGATCAGTCAGTTCGCACAAAGATGCGCATTTGGGGTTTTTTTTTGGTTGGTTGCTTTTTGGAGGGGTTGGGTGGTATTTTTTGGTGGTGGTGGGGGGGGGGGGGCACGGGGGGGCTTTTTTGTTTGTTTGTTTTTGGCGTTTGGGGGAGGTTTTGTTTGTTTGAATGCAACAATTCAGAATTATGAGCAAGGTACAGACCGTTTACATGGCAGTACTCATTTTCACGGGGTAGCATTAAGCATGCAACTGTGACTAATGCTCTTTAGAAGGCCACACACTAGAGTCCCTACAGTAACAAGGATTATTCTGCAGACTAGGCGTGACATCTGGAAATTTTACTTTTTACAAAGTACTGAGAGGTAAGTCAACAGGCTAGCTCATTACCTTCTATCTGAGAGTTCCATTTTATGGTCCTATTTACATAGTTTTCTGTAGTTTTTTAAGTTAGACTTTGTTTTGTACCACAGTAGTTACATAACAAAATTAAGTGACAGGAGACAACGATACTCAGAAGCCTTTAACTATAGCAGTCTCCAAGCGACATATGCTTTTAGTGCAACGGTAACAGATTTAGTAGACTTACAGGACGGCAGAACTCGGCTTCTCAAGCATAAACCTGGTACAGCGGCTAATCCCAAGTGACTTACAGTGGGAAGCAGCCACAGCTACATGCACTTGATATTGGGAAACAGACAGTCAACACCCTATAGTGACAGGAAGCCATCACGTAGCATACGAAGAGATAGCTGTATCTTCAAATGTTTGATTCTCTGAAGCTGTGCTTAAGTTGATCAGTGCTATTTTTTTGTAGCGGCTTGAGTTAGTATAGGACATCCAAGCCTTGAGCGTTAGGAATGTCTGAAGCATAGTACCGGAGTTTCATTTCTTGTTACAGGATTTCTTGTTATACGATTCTACACTCTTAATGCTTACAGCTGTTAATTTGGAGGCCAAACTCAGTTTTTATTTCACGAAGTCTGAAAAAAAGTAGTTTTACTGTATATCGTAATGATAGCCTCTATTTCTGAGAAGGATACAATTTTTGTGGCGTTACACTGAGAATTCTATCATACAGAGTCCCCATGAGATGTATGTAGTCACTTAGCCATCCCAGCTACTGACACCATTTTGGTCTAACTTACATTGAAATAGAAATCAATACATACCATCAAAGCTGCCTTTCTCTGTGGCAAACTGTAACAGCTGACTGTATGTTTCAATGGAAGGTCGGTAAACAAAAACTCCTGAATTAAAACAGTCAGGCCAGCCTGGATCTGGTGCTGCAGACAGCTCTTCTCTCTCGAAAAGCTCATCTATATTTGACAAAACCTAATTGTAAAGGGGTTAAAAAAATGTTTTTAGGTTAGGAATTGCAGTATCACATTTTAATGGATTTTGGCATTAACCTTAAGACGCGAAAAAAAGCTCTTGTATCAGCGTTCATCTTATGGAAGGCAATACTTTACGGAAATAGTCCCCACAGACTTCATTACAGTTAATTTAGATTAAAAGGCACACACATTCTTACTGTTACTAGTCCACCTAGTAAAAGGCTTCTATTACCCCTACTCTTAAAAAAACAAACAACCCACAGAAAAAAATCCAACAGCCCTGAAACTAGGTCTTTAAGAGGTACCATGAGACACGGACACTTACCATTGTGTCTGCATCCATGAAAACACATTTCGAAAACTGTGTCAGCTCCCAGCAGTGAAGCTTTGTTAGTGTGACGCCCAACTCGGGTCTTTTCATTAATGCCAAGTGTGCTGAATCCCCACTATCCAAGACATTTACCAATATGACTTCATCAAAGACTTTTTCCAGCACTCTCCTGGGGAAGAGTCAATTGGCAAGATTTAGTTCTAGTGTTACTCCAACAACAGACCACATGACAGATTCTGTAAAGAGAAGTGGAATAACAGGGAACCTGGCAACATTTCTTGTTGAAAAGAAGTAAGAGTAGACTGCATATGTTGGAATGCACAAGCGCAACTGTCTGCCTCAAAGTTTCTAGGTTGTAATGTGCACATTCGGGAGACCAGGGAAGTTTCTTGTTTTGTTTTTTTTTTTTTCCTTGCACAGACAGAGTTTTAGTCGGCATTCCTATCAAGTCCAGTAAGGCATAGCTATGTAGTACAAACTTTCCACAAAGGTTTTTTTTTTTTCATCCAGACTCTGATTTCTGGCAACTTAACAGTCTACTCTGAACAGGCAGTTAAGAAATGGGAAGCTGTTAGACTAGCTTGAGTAGGACAATAGCTGAATCCTAAACAGCTGAAACACAATTTTATGCAATACTTACACTGTTCTGGATTTGTGACATCTGGGACATTTGAAACATCTGACTAGACCCAGTTGCTAAAACTTTCTTTATCCCATAAAGTCTTTTCAAGACTGACTTAGTCACATCTGTGGGTACAGAAATGTTTTGAGCCAGCATCATATTCACTAAAGGGTGACGAACTTTCAGGCAGCTTAGTGAAATTTTGTGGCAGATATCCAACCTTTGCTTTCTTTATCCTCAATAGAGCATTACCATCAGTTCAAGAGACTAAGGCGTTCACACTGCGTAAAACAGGAAACGGCTGTAAAGGCTTACTATTCTACAGTGTATCTTGAATGCTCAGGAATTACCAGTACAATGTGAGCCACAGAGCTCGTAAATGAATCTTGGAACTCTGCCTTGCGAGACAATCTTTATACTGACAGCTTGGTGTGGACAGCGCTTCTGAACTTAAGGCATACTTTGTTAGTGGAGACAGGGCGAGAAATGCAAGTTCCAGTTACACCACTAGGTACGTAGGTATCACCGGTCTAAGGGCATAGCACTAGCTGGCTTGCACTAGCACGTAAGTACATTTAGGATTCATCTTAAACGAGCACACTCACCTAATAGGCTGGAATGGACGTTCCTATATGCAACGTCTTAATATTGATAAGACCGTTTAGCTGCCAGGAGACTACAGGGAGAGTCACTCCATTTTTTTATTGAGTCACCTCTCTATTGTCTCTATATATTGATAACTCTTTTCAGAAGACCTTCCCCTTGTAGAGAATCTTGACCTACCATCTGTAGTTCCCATAGTTATTAACTGTTTTGTTGTTTGTCTTTTTTTTTTTTTTAACCCTCTTACATGTGGAAAGAGAATCCAGTCCACTCCACAGTGAGACTATTCTAAGGAGGCTGCAGGAAGCAGTTGCCTGTTAATTTCATTTGTTGTACTGTGGTGACCTTGTTAGATGCCTCTGTTGAGCTGCTGATTTGACATACTTGGTGCTACTTTAGTTCTGCTCGCTTTCTTCTCCCATGATAAAATTTGAAGCGTCTGCTAGATTTCAAGAGAGCTTGTGTTACATTATCTCAATCAGGAATATTTCTGCAAAACAAATAAATACCAATCCCCTGTTCCCACCTCCACCTGCACACACACAGCACTACCAAATGCACAGGCAATATCACATTGTTGGAAAATTCTATAAAAGGACTATAAAAGAGCAAAGATCCAGCTGAAGTATCGGTATCAAGTCACGGTTTAGAGCTCCAACTACAGACTATTTGTTTAACTCATCATAGGGAAGAAAGAAAAAAACCACGCTAAAACGTAACAAACAGTTTCATTTTTGAAGAACTTGCAGAACTCCAGATAGTATAGATAGGTTGAATTCTGCTGAAGTTAGCTGTTTAGCTTCCAGAGTTTTGAAAGGTTACTATTAAGGAATTTAAGTTCTATTTTTCAACCTGCACATCAGCAGGAACTGTTGCAGTTTGAAGTACGTAAGTGACCTTACCTCATAAGATCTGAGACCTGAGGAGTTATGAGTGCAGTCAGCTTCCTTGTTGTTCTGTACTGTTGCAAGGATGAACCAAGTACCAGCGCTCCTTTCACATAGGAGTCATTTGTGGCTAGAGTCACAAAGGACTGGTCTGGAAGAAATGAACTTGGTCAAGTTAGCAGGATCCACTACTTTATTCTGGGAGAGATACATTAGAAACCTAGTATTGTTAGGTAGTCATGCTGCGAGACCTCTAAGAAGTGCCCTTTAATTCTGTGTATAGGGCCTTCCTACGTGACTGAAGGAAGCGGATTACTTGCATAGCTATATCTGCTATTGGTAACTTGACACATGGCAAAATGCAGTAAAATGACCCACAAAATCAAGACTGTTGCAAGAGAACACCAGTTCAAATTTCCCCATAGGTTAAATAATTCATGCCAAATGTAGAGACAATCCAAAAAGTCTAAAGATCCTTACTTTGGCCACTAATATGCTATTATGCGAAAAGCATTTGGAGTCTGTGGGCTTGCTTTTGGCCTAAAGTTAGCAGGGTTTTGTAGAGTTTCTCTAGGTTCAGCTCTCGACCCTGAAGCTAAAGCAGCGTAAAACTTGCATTTCATTTTCAAATGAAAGTAACCATTGAATTGTATCTTTGACAACAGTTTTAAGTTTTGCTAGCTCAGGATTTTGCAGACGAGTTGTTCTGCAACCCACGATTGCAGCTCTGTCACAAGAATGCAAGATTTAAATGGGAAGTAACAAGCAATACAAAAAGCAATTTAAAACTTGCAGGAAAAATTTTTACTCTTTGAGCAAAAAGAGGTACTATAATCTTCTGCTCCAGCTGTATCTTAAATGTAGCTTAAGACAGGTTGTTTTGCCATATTATGCAAGCTTTGCATTCTTTCAATTTTCATGTTTTAAACTGCCAGAATGGGACTCACAAAAGCAAACAAGTAACTTAAAAAAGTTCTTCACTGTTAACTATTTTCATGTAGACCTCCTTTTAAAGTTGTATCACCTTACAAAGCATGCCCTTTTCTACCAATCCATTTTTCACTCTATCAACAAAACAGTGTCTTCCTAAGAATCTCAAGAGTCAAATTTATTTTAGCAACTTTGATTTCTTTTCTTTACAGAAGGTGTTAACTAGGTTAGATCAGAGCGAGAGTTCTCGGCACCTACAGGGTTACTATCAAGCCTAGCAGTAAGATTAAAACACTGACCCTTTCAGAAAAATTGTCGTTTGACGCGACTCCTAAGTTCGCGAGGCAGTCATCATCAATATCTTTTTCATATAATGCCCCCTTAACAGTTGACAACAGAAAATCATGTGCCATAACTACCTATAAACTCTGCAAACGTGGTCTGCAAGATCTGTAGACCAGCTACAAAACCTTCTATTTTGCTTAGCAGCAAAACCAACTAGTCCCAAGGGATTTAGATTATAGTGGTCAATCACAAAGATCAAAAAAGCTTCCATAATGCTGGGAGTAAAGATATTTTGTTTCAATTCAGTTTTAGCTGCCTATTTGTACTAGTTCATATTCAGCAAGTCTACAGAACAACTTCACGTTTCTTTGAAAGGGCAAGTGTGTAACATTTTAAGTCGTATGAACATCCTCCTAATAGGACAGGGTTTTTCACTAGGTAATGTGCATGTTACTATTCAATACATGGAAGTCTGACGCTATGCTCTCAGCTCACTAAAAATCCAGTGTAGACAAAGTGGGATTGTGCCCAACATTCATCTGAGTGTTGCTTGGTTTTGGTTTTTTTTTTTTGGTTTTTTTTTTTTTTTTTTTTTTTTCCCCCCCACANCCCTAGCAGCGTAAGACTAATTCTTAAAGCGACCTTGCCACTGAAAGACAGGTCTTGTCTTCATTCACCTGATGGCAGGTATACTTCCATTCTGTCTCCTCATCTTCTTGAAACTGAATATCCGCACACAAAGGCCTTTACAGAAATAAAGTCAATTTAATGACGGAGTAAAGGCTAAGAAGCCCCCTCCTGCATCCCAGCTCTAGGGGGAAACTTTAAAACTGCTTGACAGGCCGTGAATATTGCCAGCTTGAAGATCATCTGAGTCAGCATAGCTTTCCAAAGTTTTGAATTAACTATGTTCCATTCTATATCTTCTCTAAAGTACATTCATAAGTACATGAGTCCATGCTACAACTTGGGCAAGACCAGTTGCTGCTTATTATGGAAGTTACATCTGCAAAAGACTAGTCGGTTCTACCGACTAGACAACAGGTATTTCAGCTGTGTGGGTCTCCCTTCTCGTCCTTTTCCCCGCTCTGTAAACACCTTCTCCACAGAACCTTATGTTTACACAGCAGCCACTGTTAGGCCCGAAACATAACGAACTCTTGGTGACAGCATGTCTGCAGAACCACATAGAATGAGAGACAGTTGCACAGCTTCCTAATTGACTTACCCAGACAAAACCATGCTACTTCAGAGACCTCTTTGGCTGCCCAGTTCACAGACTATAATACCTCTTTGCTAGAGTTTCTGTGCTACCCCTTACACACCCACGACCATCCTGGAAGTCTGAGCTAGGAGCGATCTTTCATTTGATGGCGTGCAGGAGAGGTTACGGGAGTGCTTGCCCCAGATCATTTTAAAAGTCCCCTGGAAGGTTTTTCGTAGGCATAGCTAGAGTTCACAGGTGCCTGCCTTTCCCCTTATTCTCTGAATTAGGTGCTAGTACATCTGATTTTTTTTTTTGAGTATGGGATTCCTAGAGAGACAGGAGCGTCTTATCAAAACGTGCATCGGGGGGCAGACTTCCAGACCTGAAAACGAAACCGACTCTGCTGACAACTTCAGGTGAAAATAGGGAAAAAAACCAAAAAAACAAAACCAGCAACAACAAAACAAAAATACCCAACAACAAAAACACGGAAGCGAGACATACGTGGCGTGCCGGTAAGGACCTACCCATTGCAAAGTATCAAAACCACAGAAATCACAAGCTCTCTCTGGCTTTTCAGGAGAAGGCTGGGTTTTCCCCTGTGAGCCGCTGGAGCCCTACAGCGGCCCCTCCGGCCCACCCTGCTCTCCGCCACGCCGGCTACATCCCTCCCGTTAGGGGACGGAGGCTGGGGCAGGGCATCGAGG